>JARYHS010011408.1:259146863-259301154 GCA_031002005.1 Vandiemenella viatica | reverse complement strand
GTAAAACTGGGTGCTGACACTACAAATAACGCTTCTAATAACGAGATTTTTACTTTTACTATAAGTAGTTATACGGAGACACTTAGTCAGATAGTTTCGTGAATATATCACACCCGACGACCAAAACTATACAGTTTCAACTCAGAAGTAAGTGAGATTCGTGAATAGATTACTTCATGTTCTAGTTCCAATGGTCAATTATACAGGGGGTTACAAAAAGGTACGGCCAAACTTTCAGGAAACATTCCTCACACACAAACAAAGAAAATATGCTATGTGGACATGTGTCCGGAAACGCTTACTTTCCATGTTAGAGCTCATTTTATTACTTCTCTTCAAATCACATTAAACATGGAATGGAAACACACAGCAACAGAACGTACCAGCGTGACTTCAAACACTTTGTTACAGGAAATGTTCAAAATGTCCTCCGTTAGCGAGGATACATGCATCCACCCTCTGTCGCATGGAATCCCTAATGCGCTGATGCAGCCCTGGAGAATGGCGTATTGTATCACAGCCGTCCACAATACGAGCACGAAGAGTCTCTACATTTGGTACCGGGGTTGCGTAGACAAGGGCTTTCAAATGCCCCTATAAATGGAAGTCAAGAGGGTTGAGGTCAGGATAGCGTGGGGGCCATGGGAACGAAACTAAAATGAGCTCTAACATGGAAAGTAAGTGTTTCCGGACACATGTCCACATAACATATTTTCTTTGTTTGTGTGTGAGGAATGTTTCCTGAAAGTTTGGCCGTACCTTTTTGTAACACCCTGTATACAGCCTAGTGTGGTTCCCGCTAGGAAGAATGTCGATAGCAACGTGACTGTTCGTGGTTACTTCCTGTGGGAATAGTTACACAGCAACATTGTATAAGTTATTAATAAATTACTAACAAGTTTTAAAGAAACAAAAATGTAAAATAGTACCACTTTGTTAAAATATACGAAATCTCAATTATGACTCCTTTCTCAGGCTGACCGATTGACAATGCTCCCATTTACAGAGCGCTATGTTCAAGCTGCAAAAGAAAACAGGAGTTTTTTTTAAACTAATAGCAGTATGTAAAATTACATCCCTTATGGTTTTTCTAGTTTGAATTTAAATAGTCCAGTTTCATAACTGTTGCTGCATTAAGAAACTACCACTTAGTCAGGACTGAAATGTGTAAGGTATAAAATTGGAAACTTAAACTTAATACACGGCAGAGTGGTCAAAATACTGGAATAATTCGATAACAACTGGATCTTGCTGCAATTCAACCACATCAGAATAAGCGTATTCACTTCGAAACGAAACACTTGTAAATACCTGCAGAACGGGTGATTATTTCAAATACACCTGAAGACAATATGTAGTAATTTAAAAGATTAACATATCATTTGGTTGCTACAACCTAGGGAATTTGTCCGATTTTACTGAGGAGCGAAATGTAAGCACTTAGTTCTCCAGTGATTAAAAGAAACTTCAATTAACACCTTAAAAACACGTTCAGCCGTTTATTATCAGTCCGCTTGTATCGGAAACTGTGTAAAATTACTGACATATCACAATAAGTGATCTAACGCCCACTACTTTTTGTAGCTAGCCCATGCAGTATGCTCATAACTGACCTACAAACACGCAAGATGCGATGCACTATCGGTGCGGGCATAAATTATTCCATAATGAAAGCTCCCAGGTGTTGTAAGTATCCTTAAAATTTCCCTGTAATTGGAAACGGATCCGTGCGTGGAATACTAAGCACCCACAACAGTCGGCGGGCTTGTATAAATATTTACAGCCGATGGGACGCCGGAGATGCTCCCCCCCCCCCCTACTCCTCGGGTCGGTGGTCGGTTATTAACAATGTCGAGTCTTACCTACCCTCCGCGGGGCAAATAATAAGGGACGGAGGAGTTTATCAGGCAGGCATCGCCGGCGCCGGTTTTCAATTACGCCCGTGTGTAACGAGGTGGGGACGTCTGATGATAAGTTACGCACCTCGGTAGAGAGGGGGCGGGACCAGACACGCACACACACGCACGCATGTGAGGGCTCCTCCGGGAAGCGCGTATTGTACTCAGATCCCAGAACGTCTTCAGGTAATCGTCACGGCCGCTGAACAACTACCAAGACTGGATGTTCACACTCGATCAGAGATGAGACAATAATTTTTTATTTATGGCTTACACCACGTCGACAATGATGTCATTAGAGGCGGGATGGGATTGGGGACAAGGAACGGAGGATATCGGCCATAGCATTTTTTAATGGAAGCAATACCGGCATTTGCCTGGAGTGATTTTTGGAAACAATGGAAAACCCAAATCTGGTTGTCCGGATGGGGATTCGAACCGGCGTCCTACCGAATGCGAGGCCAGGGTTGAAACAATAACGTAGCATTAATGATTATACATCCAACTAGTATAAGATCGTGATCGTTATTTGCGCATGGTCAACATAATCTGAATAGTTCCCCTCTTCAGGTTCATAGCTTATCTGATCCTGGCAAAATGCGAAATTGATCTGTGATTCATCCGGACGGTTCACTGTGCAAAATTTGAAAGAAATCTCTAGCTAGAAGGCAGTGACGATCGCGGTGCGGTATACTTGTTTCAAAGGCTGTGGTTGCAGAATTGAACCGGCTGAAATATGAACTTGTATTTAATTTAATTGCAATGGAGCACAGGCTCTGCAGGCAACTCCCCTACACCCCATCTTCCCCCTATCCTGCAACCCACCTACATTTGTCCTCTACAAATTTTATCTTTAAATTCTTTCAAAGTTTTCGGTAAATTATTCATCATTTCCTCTTGGTAACTCATTCCAATCCCTGACACCCTTATCTAAAAAAGAGAAATCTTCCCACACCCTTGTGCCTGAAATAGAGTGCCAGCTTGTGGTCATGGTCGTCTTTTCCCTTCGATGCACTACTTTTCATACCTATTGCAATATCTTTCCATGCCTCATCACCAGTATATGCCTGTACACTCCCATGACCCTCCTCTTCCTCCTCCTGTCTTGCAATGAAACTCATTCCAGCTCCTTTATCATATCCGTCACTGATTGCATTCTGCGATAATTTGCAGAAACAAACCTAGCAGCCCTTCTTTGCACCCTCTCCAACTCCTGTATTTGATACGTAAAATGAGGGTCCCATACTACACTACCATATTCGAGCAATGGTCTGACCAAAGCTTTGTAACCCAATTCATTTACTTCTCTCGTACATCCCCTCATCACTCTCTCCAACAAGTGCAGAACTTTGAAACCTTTTCCTACCACCTGTCCAATGTGTCCAACCCGGTTAAGCTTGTTATCAAAAGTAATGCCAAGATATTTACATTTCAAGTCTTCAGCAAGCAATTCTTTCCACACCTTATATTCATAATTAACCTTTTGTTTTTTATTTGTGTATCTAATAAGCTGACTCTTCTTTGCATATATCTCCATCCCATCTTTACCAACCCAACTAGATATCGTTCCCAGATCACCATGCAACTGTTTATAATCCTCTATTGTTTTGATTCTTTTATACAGCATTATGTCATCTGCAAACAATCTAATTTCAGATAATAAACAATCAACACAATTATTCATTAGAATAATGATTAGCAATGGTCCCCAATACGCTACCCTGTGCTTCTACTTCTTTTGATACTACAGTCCCTACCTAACTTTCTGTTTTCTACATTTTAAAAATTCTTCTACCCAGCAAATCACTTTCTCATCAACTCCGATGATTTTTACATTATTTACTACCTTTTATGACTTACTCTGTCAAATGCCTTTGACAGATCTAGTACCACACTATCAATTTGGCCTCCCAGTAGGTATGAATTGTATGTGCGAGCTCAAAAAGTGCGGTTCTTGCACGGAACACCTCTATGTTCTCCCCCCTCCCACCTGTCAATCATGGCCACTTGAGGGCCACTTGAGCGACCCCACCTGTCAATCATGGCCACTTGACTAACCACTTGACTAACCTCAGTTTCCCCTCTATTGTTAGGCCACAGGTGTGTCACGGTCCTCCCCTCCCCCACCTGTCAATCATGGCCACTTGTTTGAACACCTGCCTTCCCTAGCACCAGCTGCCCTCACTTGACTCGAGGGCCACTTGAGCGACCCCACCTGTCAATCATGGCCACTTGTTTGAACACCTGCCTTCCCTAGCACCAGCTGCCCTCACTTGACTCGAGGGCCACTTGAGCGACCCCACCTGTCAATCATGGCCACTTGTTTGAACACCTGCCTTCCCTAGCACCAGCTGCCCTTGGGGTTCTTTGTTAGGCCACTTGAGCAGACCCCAAAGACACCAGGTGTGTCGCGGGCCGCGCAAGAAACCGGTTTGTAGAGCGGGCGGGCAGGTACAAACCTGTTGTAACCTAATACCCCGCGCCGAGAACCAGTTTTTGTAGAGCGGGCGGGTGAACAAAAACCGGTTCTCGCTATCTGGGGTAAGACGTTCACGTATTTATGCTTGGCTAGAACATTCATGAATTGAAGTTTGATGATAATAAATAAAAGCACATTGTATTTAATTTGATTTTTTTTATTTCACCCACCATTGGGCAATTAAAAATACATTTTTTCAACGGCACATACAGCATTACAAAATATGTGTTCTTTACAAAGTTTTATCAAATTATTTTTTCTTGAGTTCTCGTAGAGGTGGACATCCCAGATCTTCAACCTTTTAGTTTTTCCTTGGCTCAGTGCTTTATGCTTCGCGGCCAGGAGACAGAGGTTGTGGGAATGTTCGAAGTTAGTAACACTATCATAGTTTAGTTATTCAAAGATGAATGAGATTAAAAATAATGATAACAACGCTAACCTGGACTACACTACATGTATTTTCAATGGGTTAATGAAATTTACTTTCATCTCTCGTAGTTCTAGGGTACAAAATATATTTAAGGATAGTATAACTTTCCTAACAGTCATCATATAGCTAGGTGAAACTTTCTGGCGAATTTTTATGACTACCTACGTATTGGAGATTTCATTTTAATGTCTCCATTTTATTCCCCGATAGTTATTATTATTATTACTCCGCGATTCACTAAAAGTGTGTGGCGGAGAGTGCATTGTACCTATCGAAAGGGTTATGGTTTGGTAGGGATATAAGGGATATGGCAGGAGGCGCACATAGGCTATTATTATTATTATTATTATTACTCCGCGATTCACTAAAAGTGTGTGGCGGAGGGTGCATTGCACCTATCGAAAAGGGTTATGGTTTGGAAGGGTTATAAGGGATAGGCAGGAAGCGTCCATGGGCTATTGTGAGGAACCATCCCCGCATTCGCGTGGAGTGATCTTGGAAAACCATGGAAACCCCAGATCAGGATGAGTTCTTAACTCCTATGGCATTTACTTTCAGTTACTATAAAAGCGTTTCACGTAATTACAGATCTTTTAGCGCCAGAGTGACTTAGTGGTTAAAGCGTCTGACTGGAGACTGAAAGGTCCCCGGTTCGAAATTCCGTATCGGTGGTGGATACTCATAGGCATGTAACCAGACCTAGCTTGCTGTGAAGTATTAATGGTTCATTTTTCTATGTTAAACTGCAGGTGCCCTTAAGTAAGATAAGGAAGGAAGGAACTAGCCACCCTATCTCCAATAAATCTCCTTCGGTAAGGTTTCAACCGAAAACTTAAAGTACTTCACTTTTAATTGTGTGCGCTAAGAGTGAGTGGCTGTTTAGAAAATTAAACTCTGCAAACAACACAGTAGCGTTCACGCAGCGCAGCGTCGTTGATGGTTGTACGTAGAGCTTGAATCGAAAATTTACTGCCGCTGCTGCATTGTAATAAATTATTTAGGTGGAATATACCGATTCCACTAGGATCATCCTATACTAAGAAATGTCCCCAGAACGGATGCAGAGGTGTTTCCTAGTGACCAAGAACTACTAACTGCGATAAATTCGGCGAAAGACGTTTGTGGTGGCGAGTGTTTTGGACAAAGTTTTGTGCATATTCTTACGGCTCAGATCGAGCGTGGTGGGTTAGCGGTTAACTCTCTGGCCTCGCATTCGGGAGGACGTGGGTTCGAATCCCCGTCCAGGCATCAAGATTTGGGTTTTTAATGGTTTACCTAAATCATTCCAAGCGAATGCCGGGATGCTTCCTTCAAAAAGGCGATGACCGAATACCTTCCCGTTCCTTGTCTCCAGTCACATCCCGCCTCTAATGACCTTGACTTCAACGAGGCGTAAAGCCATAAGTAAAAAGAAAAAAATATCTTAAGTCCAGTACGTTTTCCATTACTTTAGAATTACCGTTAATATTTTCTATTGCAGGGACTAAAAGCTGATGTGTGGCATTCAATTGGTTCTTTTTGCTTTCAACGCCTCGCAGAAACCTACGCAGAATATATTGATGAGATACGGTTCGAAATAGGTTCATCACCTACTAGCAATCATTATACAAGAAATATTCTTTCATAAAGTTTGCTCAATAGCAGGAACTTTTCGTGTGCGTCAGAAGTTAGAAGTCTGGACTCCTGATGGAGGTGGAATTACTACCGATTTACTACTAGAATGATGTATGCGTTAAAAATGGTAGCGGTTCAAATACACCTTTCTGAGTTGTTCATCATTACCAATTATTAGTATCTGTTGTAGTTTAGACACACAAATAGCCGTTTATCGCCAAGAGTCACTGCGAACACCCCGACAACGAAAAAAATAAAAATAAAACGCGTTTAGTGGTGTTTGTTCCTGTAGCCAGGGATGGTAACGCGATGTGTGTGGTGGGGAGTTCTACAGGTTTATCTGTTCGAATACCTGTGTCAGTGATGTATACTCATAGATCCTCCTAAGTTACCACTTCTCATTCTTGTTGAGGGGTGACTGTAAAATTCTTGAAATACAGATATTTGCGCGGGTACAGTGAATGCGTGCAACAAGTTCACAATAATTGTTTGTGCATTGAAATACAGAGAAAAAAAAAAGTTTCTACTGTAATGGTAGTCTCTAGGTAAAGTGAAAAACGCGGTCATTTTTTATCAAAATTTCTAAGTTTTTCGCTTGGAGCCATTTGAGGAGATCGAAACGCGTTTGTGAATAAAGTTGGGTGCACACGAGTCAGATGTCTCAATGGAGTGATTTGAGGAAACTATGGAAAACCGAAATTAGTTTTAAGTGATGTTCGATTCTCTGGGGTTTTTTCTCCGATGTTCCAATTCTCTAAATTCTCTGGTCGTGTCTCGCTGAAGCTAGAGGTAATCTGGGTGGCTGGCAGTCGAGTTGCTTTCGCGGATGTGGTCGTCGGAGAATTGTGGTGGAAGGGGAGTTTGTCAGATAGCCACTCTGTCTTTACCTATACGCCCCACGTTGAGTGCTTCTGTTCTTTTAAGCACTGTTGCCTGTCTGTTAACACTGACACTTCGACGTAGATGTCACTGGTGTCGGTCATTAAGTTCACGTGTTCGGCCACTGCATTGTCCATCATGGTAGATAGAATACCGAATATTACTCACTCTTGACACTGTTTTTCGAGGATTGCTAAATTCATGATCAATTGGCGAAATTAAATGCCTCGAGCGTGTAGAGCCAACTACAATTCTGCGTTTAGATTCTGTTAATTCATGTCGTACGATCATAATAACCTTTCACATGACTCACGACAGAACAAATGAAACCCTCGACATTTCACATTTATAGTCTTCTTCTGTGGTGCTTCAGGAATATGGATATTTACAGCTACCTATCCCATGACTTCAGCGTATGTATTTACAAAAGTAAAGGAGGTCAAAATAATTATAGGGGTTAGTTAACAATTGATTGCTTCTTTTACTACATTCCTGTCATGAAAATTAAAGCAGATAATTGTCTTCATAATCTCAAACATCAGTTACAGTATTTTGATACTCTCGATAGGAACGTCGAATATTCATTAAATGCAGCAATAAGTAAACAAGTCGTTTTACACTTACACTGATCGGCCGGAACATTATGACTACCAACCGACTATCGATGTAAACCAGTCCAGGTGAAAGCAGCGTCACGAGGAATGGCTGCTAGTCAGACACACGCATGGTGCATGTAGTATCAGTGAGCGCGCTATCGCTGTTTAAAATGGGGATGGCTTGCGATCTATCTAAGTTTGACCCATTGCAGATTGCGATGGCCCAGAGGCTCGGCACGATCATTTCGGAAACTGCACTATATATCGGGTGTTCGAGCAGTGTTGCGGTGAGTGTCTTCAACAAGTGGCGAAACGAAGGTGACACCATGTCCAAACGTCGAGTGGTTGGGCGGCCACCCCCTATTACACATGTCGGACGTCGTAGGCTGGGAAGACGTAAAACAGGACAGGCGGCGGGCGAGCTGTGACGGAACTAACATCAGACTTTAATGTTGGGCAGAGTACAAGTGTACCTGAACACACAGTGCACCGAACACTCCTAACGATGGGCCTCCGTAGCCGACGACCCATGTATGTGCACCACACCATCGGCAACTGCGACTGAAATGGGCACGAGACCATCATCACTGGACGTTGGCGTAGTGGCAGATCGTTGCATGGTCTGATGAATTCCGATACCTTCTTCATCATGCCGGAGTAAGGGTGCGAGCTGGTCGTTTTCTACGGGAACAGCTTCATGTCACCTGTACTGCGCGGGAACATTCACGTGGGAGCTCGTGCAAGGCACCGTGACGACCGATAAGTATCGTACACTGGTTGCAGACCACGTACAGCACAAACCTTCATGACGACCATGTTTCCCAACGGCTGTGACATTTTTCAACAAGATAATGCGCCATGTCACAAGGTCAGAAGTGTAACTTAAAGGTTCGAGGAACACAGTGGTGAGTTGTAATTGATGTACTGGCTCGCCCAGCTCGCCAGATCTGAACCCGATCGATCACATCTGGGGTGTGATTTGGGGAAGGCTTGCGATCTATCTAAGTTTGACCCATTGCAGATTGCGATGGCCCAGAGGCTCGGCACGAGAATTTCGGAAACTGCACTATATATCGGGTGTTCGAGCAGTGTTGCGGTGAGTGTCTTCAACAAGTGGCGAAACGAAGGTGACACCATGTCCAAACGTCGAGTGGTTGGGCGGCCACCCCTTATTACACATGTCGGACGTCGTAGGCTGGGCAGACGTAAAACAGGACAGGCGGCGGGCAAACTGAGGCGGAACTAACATCAGACTTTAATGTTGGGCAGAGTACAAGTGTACCTGAACACACAGTGCACCGAACACTCCTAACGATGGGCCTCCGCAGCCGAAGACCCATCCATGTGCACCACGACATCGGCAACTGCGACTGAAATGGGCACGAGACCATCGTCACTGGACGTTGGCGTAGTGGCGGATCGTTGCATGGTCTGTTGAATTCCGATACCTTCTTCATCATGCCGGAGTAAGGATGCGAACTGGTCGTTTTCTACGGGAACAGCTTCCTGCCACCTGTACTGCGGGGAACATTCACGTGGGAGCTCGTACTAAGGAGCCCGGCATTTTGCGCGGCCTAAGAAGATCGAAATTTTGCGCGCCGGTTTTCCGGATGCAACGAGTTTGTTTTTATTCTACGCAACAGCCGCTTACTGTGGGGGCCCCCCACGCCGCCTCCATAGGTAGATTTGGATTTCCATGTATCAGTGGTGTCATGAGAATGGCATATGACAACTTGTTGTCGTGGCATAACTCATAACCTAGGGTGAGTTGATAATTTTCTATGTGTGTATTATTCACACTTTTCACATCCATGTAGTATCCAGGGTTATAAATCTTGTAATTTAGGGTACCTAAAATGAGGAATGGTGAATTCGTAATGAAATCAGTACAGCCTCAGTGTAGAAAGGTCAACGAGATACTTCTCTACTCCGCTTTATACAACTATTTAAAGCACATTTTAAACCTACCATACTCTTTGAAACTGTGGGGGTTTCATAGAGTTAAAGAATTTTATGTAAGTATCTCTAGATCGAATTTCTGTAGGTGCAGGCAAACATTATGAAACTGCTCAAACCAGCATAACCGATGTTGATATGTGGAGCCAGCATATCACACCGAATCACAGTCACATTCAGTCTATATCTCGCATGCACACCAGATGTAATTCAGTCACACCAGTCCTATCACCTCTCGTGATGTGTTCGATCGGGTTCAGATCTGGCGAGCTGGGCGAGCCAGTACATCAATTACAACTGGCCACTGTGTTCCTCGAACCATTAAGTTACACTTCTGGCCTTGTGACATGGCGCATTATCTTGTTGAAAAATGTCACAGCCGTTGGGAAACATGGTCGTCATGAAGGTTTGTGCTGCACGTGGTCTGCAACCAGTGTACGATACTTATCGGTCGTCACGGTGCCTTGCACGAGCTCCCACGTGAATGTTCCCCGCAGTACAGGTGACAGGAAGCTGTTCCCGTAGAAAACGACCAGTTCGCACCCTTACTCCGGCATGATGAAGAAGGTATCGGAATTCAACAGACCATGCAACGATCTGCCACTACGCCAACGTCCAGTGACGATGGTCTCGTGCCCATTTCAGTCGCAGTTGCCGATGTCGTGGTGCACATGCATGGGTCTTCGGCTGCGGAGGCCCATCGTTAGGAGTGTTCGGTGCACTGTGTGTTCAGGTACACTTGTACTCTGCCCAACATTAAAGTCTGATGTTAGTTCCGCCTCAGTTTGCCCGCCGCCTGTCCTGTTTTACGTCTGCCCAGCCTACGACGTCCGACATGTGTAATAAGGGGTGGCCGCCCAACCACTCGACGTTTGGACATGGTGTCACCTTCGTTTCGCCACTTGTTGAAGACACTCACCGCAACACTGCTCGAACACCCGATATATAGTGCAGTTTCCGAAATTCTCGTGCCGAGCCTCTGGGCCATCGCAATCTGCAATGGGTCAAACTTAGATAGATCGCAAGCCTTCCCCAAATCACACCCCAGATGTGATCGATCGGGTTCAGATCTGGCGAGCTGGGCGAGCCAGTACATCAATTACAACTCACCACTGTGTTCCTCGAACCTTTAAGTTACACTTCTGACCTTGTGACATGGCGCATTATCTTGTTGAAAAATGTCACAGCCGTTGGGAAACATGGTCGTCATGAAGGTTTGTGCTGTACGTGGTCTGCAACCAGTGTACGATACTTATCGGTCGTCACGGTGCCTTGCACGAGCTCCCACGTGAATGTTCCCGCGCAGTACAGGTGACATGAAGCTGTTCCCGTAGAAAACGACCAGCTCGCACCCTTACTCCGGCATGATGAAGAAGGTATCGGAATTCATCAGACCATGCAACGATCTGCCACTACGCCAACGTCCAGTGATGATGGTCTCGTGCCCATTTCAGTCGCAGTTGCCGATGGTGTGGTGCACATACATGGGTCGTCGGCTACGGAGGCCCATCGTTAGGAGTGTTCGGTGCACTGTGTGTTCAGGTACACTTGTACTCTGCCCAACATTAAAGTCTGATGTTAGTTCCGTCACAGCTCGCCCGCCGCCTGTCCTGTTTTACGTCTTCCCAGCCTACGACGTCCGACATGTGTAATAGGGGGTGGCCGCCCAACCACTCGACGTTTGGACATGGTGTCACCTTCGTTTCGCCACTTGTTGAAGACACTCACCGCAACACTGCTCGAACACCCGATATATAGTGCAGTTTCCGAAATGATCGTGCCGAGCCTCTGGGCATCGCAATCTGCAATGGGGTCAAACTTAGATAGATCGCAAGCCATCCCCATTTTAAACAGCGATAGCGCGCTCACTGATACTACATGCACCATGCGTGTGTCTGACTAGCAGCCATTCCTCGTGACGCTGCTTTCACCTGGACTGGTTTACATCGATAGTCGGTTGGTAGTCATAATGTTCCGGCCGATCAGTGTAAGTGTAAAACGACTTGTTTACTTATTGCTGCATTTAATGAATATTCGACGTTCCTATCGAGAGTATCAAAATACTGTAACTGATGTTTGAGATTATGAAGACAATTATCTGCTTTAATTTTCATGACAGGAATGTAGTAAAAGAAGCAATCAATTGTTAACTAACCCCTATAATTATTTTGACCTCCTTTACTTTTGTAAATACATACGCTGAAGTCATGGGATAGGTAGCTGTAAATATCCATATTCCTGAAGCACCACAGAAGAAGACTATAAATGTGAAATGTCGAGGGTTTCATTTGTTCTGTCGTGAGTCATGTGAAAGGTTATTATGATCGTACGACATGAATTAACAGAATCTAAACGCAGAATTGTAGTTGGCTCTACACGCTCGAGGCATTTAATTTCGCCAATTGATCATGAATTTAGCAATCCTCGAAAAACAGTGTCAAGAGTGAGTAATATTCGGTATTCTATCTACCATGATGGACAATGCAGTGGCCGAACACGTGAACTTAATGACCGACACCAGTGACATCTACGTCGAAGTGTCAGTGTTAACAGACAGGCAACAGTGCTTAAAAGAACAGAAGCACTCAACGTGGGGCGTATAGGTAAAGACAGAGTGGCTATCTGACAAACTCCCCTTCCACCACAATTCTCCGACGACCACATCCGCGAAAGCAACTCGACTGCCAGCCACCCAGATTACCTCTAGCTTCAGCGAGACACGACCAGAGAATTTAGAGAATTGGAACATCGGAGAAAAAACCCCAGAGAATCGAACATCACTTAAAACTAATTTCGGTTTTCCATAGTTTCCTCAAATCACTCCATTGAGACATCTGACTCGTGTGCACCCAACTTTATTCACAAACGCGTTTCGATCTCCTCAAATGGCTCCAAGCGAAAAACTTAGAAATTTTGATAAAAATGACCGCGTTTTTCACTTTACCTAGAGACTACCATTACAGTAGAAACTTTTTTTTTCTGTATTTCAATGCACAAACAATTATTGTGAACTTGTTGCACGCATTCACTGTACCCGCGCAAATATCTGTATTTCAAGAATTTTACAGTCACCCCTCAACAAGAATGAGAAGTGGTAACTTAGGAGGATCTATGAGTATACATCACTGACACAGGTATTCGAACAGATAAACCTGTAGAACTCCCCACCACACACATCGCGTTACCATCCCTGGCTACAGGAACAAACACCACTAAACGCGTTTTATTTTTATTTTTTTCGTTGTCGGGGTGTTCGCAGTGACTCTTGGCGATAAACGGCTATTTGTGTGTCTAAACTACAACAGATACTAATAATTGGTAATGATGAACAACTCAGAAAGGTGTATTTGAACCGCTACCATTTTTAACGCATACATCATTCTGTAGTAAATCGGTAGTAATTCCACCTCCATCAGGAGTCCAGACTTCTAACTTCTGACGCACACGAAAAGTTCCTGCTATTGAGCAAACTTTATGAAAGAATATTTCTTGTATAATGATTGCTAGTAGGTGATGAACCTATTTCGAACCGTATCTCATCAATATATTCTGCGTAGGTTTCTGCGAGGCGTTGAAAGCAAAAAGAACCAATTGAATGCCACACATCAGCTTTTAGTCCCTGCAATAGAAAATATTAACGGTAATTCTAAAGTAATGGAAAACGTACTGGACTTAAGATATTTTTCTTTTTACTTATGGCTTTACGCCTCGTTGAAGTCAAGGTCATTAGAGGCGGGATGTGACTGGAGACAAGGAACGGGAAGGTATTCGGTCATCGCCTTTTTGAAGGAAGCATCCCGGCATTCGCTTGGAATGATTTAGGTAAACCATTAAAAACCCAAATCTTGATGCCTGGACGGGGATTCGAACCCACGTCCTCCCGAATGCGAGGCCAGAGAGTTAACCGCTAACCCACCACGCTCGATCTGAGCCGTAAGAATATGCACAAAACTTTGTCCAAAACACTCGCCACCACAAACGTCTTTCGCCGAATTTATCGCAGTTAGTAGTTCTTGGTCACTAGGAAACACCTCTGCATCCGTTCTGGGGACATTTCTTAGTATAGGATGATCCTAGTGGAATCGGTATATTCCACCTAAATAATTTATTACAATGCAGCAGCGGCAGTAAATTTTCGATTCAAGCTCTACGTACAACCATCAACGACGCTGCGCTGCGTGAACGCTACTGTGTTGTTTGCAGAGTTTAATTTTCTAAACAGCCACTCACTCTTAGCGCACACAATTAAAAGTGAAGTACTTTAAGTTTTCGGTTGAAACCTTACCGAAGGAGATTTATTGGAGATAGGGTGGCTAGTTCCTTCCTTCCTTATCTTACTTAAGGGCACCTGCAGTTTAACATAGAAAAAATGAACCATTAATACTTCACAGCAAGCTAGGTCTGGTTACATGCCTATGAGTATCCACCACCGATACGGAATTTCGAACCGGGACCTTTCAGTCTCCAGTCAGACGCTTTAACCACTAAGTCACTCTGGCGCTAAAAGATCTGTAATTACGTGAAACGCTTTATAGTAACTGAAAGTAAATGCCATAGGAGTTAAGAACTCATCCTGATCTGGGTTTTCCATGGTTTTCCAAGATCACTCCACGCGAATGCGGGATGGTTCCTCACAATAGCCCATGGACGCTTCCTGCCTTATCCCTTATAACCCTTCCAAACCATAACCCTTTTCGATAGGTGCAATGCACCCTCCGCCACACACTTTTAGTGAATCGCGGAGTAATAATAATAATAATAATAATAATAGCCTATGTGCGCCTCCTGCCATATCCCTTATATCCCTACCAAACCATAACCCTTTCGATAGGTACAATGCACTCTCCGCCACACACTTTTAGTGAATCGCGGAGTAATAATAATAATAACTATCGGGGAATAAAATGGAGACATTAAAATGAAATCTCCAATACGTAGGTAGTCATAAAAATTCGCCAGAAAGTTTCACCTAGCTATATGATGACTGTTAGGAAAGTTATACTATCCTTAAATATATTTTGTACCCTAGAACTACGAGAGATGAAAGTAAATTTCATTAACCCATTGAAAATACATGTAGTGTAGTCCAGGTTAGCGTTGTTATCATTATTTTTTAATCTCATTCATCTTTGAATAACTAAACTATGATAGTGTTACTAACTTCGAACATTCCCACAACCTCTGTCTCCTGGCCGCGAAGCATAAAGCACTGAGCCAAGGAAAAACTAAAAGGTTGAAGATCTGGGATGTCCACCTCTACGAGAACTCAAGAAAAAATAATTTGATAAAACTTTGTAAAGAACACATATTTTGTAATGCTGTATGTGCCGTTGAAAAAATGTATTTTTAATTGTCCAATGGTGGGTGAAATAAAAAAAAAATCAAATAAATACAATGTGCTTTTATTTATTATCATCAAACTTCAATTCATGAATGTTCTAGCCAAGCATAAATACGTGAACGTCTTACCCCAGATAGCGAGAACCGGTTTTTGTTCACCCGCCCGCTCTACAAAAACTGGTTCTCGGCGCGGGGTATTAGGTTACAACAGGTTTGTACCTGCCCGCCCGCTCTACAAACCGGTTTCTTGCGCGGCCGCGACACACCAGGTGTCTTTGGGGGTCGCTCAAGTGGCCTAACAAAGAACCCCAAGGGCAGCTGGTGCTAGGGAAGGCAGGTGTTCAAACAAGTGGCCATGATTGACAGGTGGGGTCGCTCAAGTGGCCCTCGAGTCAAGTGAGGGCAGCTGGTGCTAGGGAAGGCAGGTGTTCAAACAAGTGGCCATGATTGACAGGTGGGGGAGGGGAGGACCGTGACACACCTGTGGCCTAACAATAGAGGGGAAACTGAGGTTAGTCAAGTGGTTAGTCAAGTGGCCATGATTGACAGGTGGGGTCGCTCAAGTGGCCCTCAAGTGGCCATGATTGACAGGTGGGAGGGGGGAGAACATAGAGGTGTTCCGTGCAAGAACCGCACTTTTTGAGCTCGCACATACAATTGATACCTACTGGGAGGCCAAATTGATAGTGTGGTACTAGATCTGTCAAAGGCATTTGACAGAGTAAGTCATAAAAGGTAGTAAATAATGTAAAAATCATCGGAGTGGATGAGAAAGTGATTTGCTGGGTAGAAGAATTTTTAAAATGTAGAAAACAGAAAGTTAGGGTAGGAACTGTAGTATCAAAAGAAGTAGAAGCACAGGGTAGCGTATTGGGACCATTGCTAATCATTATTCTAATGAATAATTGTGTTGATTGTTTATTATCTGAAATTAGATTGTTTGCAGATGACATAATGCTGTATAAAAGAATCAAAACAATAGAGGATTATAAACAGTTGCATGGTGATCTGGGAACGATATCTAGTTGGGTTGGTAAAGATGGGATGAAGATATATGCAAAGAAGAGTCAGCTTATTAGATACACAAATAAAAAACAAAAGGTTAATTATGAATATAAGGTGTGGAAAGAATTGCTTGCTGAAGACTTGAAATGTAAATATCTTGGCATTACTTTTGATAACAAGCTTAACCGGGTTGGACACATTGGACAGGTGGTAGGAAAAGGTTTCAAAGTTCTGCACTTGTTGGAGAGAGTGATGAGGGGATGTACGAGAGAAGTAAATGAATTGGGTTACAAAGCTTTGGTCAGACCATTGCTCGAATATGGTAGTGTAGTATGGGACCCTCATTTTACGTATCAAATACAGGAGTTGGAGAGGGTGCAAAGAAGGGCTGCTAGGTTTGTTTCTGCAAATTATCGCAGAATGCAATCAGTGACGGATATGATAAAGGAGCTGGAATGAGATTCATTGCCAGACAGGAGGAGGAAGAGGAGGGTCATGGGAGTGTACAGGGCATATACTGGTGATGAGGCATGGAAAGATATTGCAATAGGTATGAAAAGTAGTGCATCGAAGGGAAAAGACGACCATGACCACAAGCTGGCACTCTATTTCAGGCACAAGGGTGTGGGAAGATTCTCTTTTTTAGATAAGGGTGTCAGGGATTGGAATGAGTTACCAAGAGAAATGATGAATAATTTACCGAAAACTTTGAAAGAATTTAAAGATAAAATTTGTAGAGGACAAATGTAGGTGGGTGCAGGATAGGGGGAAGATGGGTGTGTAGGGAAGTTGCCTGCAGAGCCTGTGCTCCATTGCAATTAAATTAAATACAAGTTCATATTTCAGCCGGTTCAATTCTGCAACCACAGCCTTTGAAACAAGTATACCGCACCGCGATCGTCACTGCCTTCTAGCTAGAGATTTCTTTCAAATTTTGCACAGTGAACCGTCCGGATGAATCACAGATCAATTTCGCATTTTGCCAGATCAGATAAGCTATGAACCTGAAGAGGGGAACTATTCAGCTTATGTGACCATGCGCAAATAACGATCACGATCTTATACTAGTTGGATGTATAATCATTAATTGCTACGTTATTGTTTCAACACTGGCCTCGCATTCGGTAGGACGCCGGTTCGAATCCCCATCCGGACAACCAGATTTGGGTTTTCCATTGTTTCCAAAAATCACTCCAGGCAAATGCCGGTATGCTTCCATTAAAAAATGCTATGGCCGATATCCTTCCCGTTCCTTGTCCCCAATCCCATCCCGCCTCTAATGACATCATTGTCGACGTGGTGTAAAGCCATAAATAAAAAAATTATTGTCTCATCTCTGATCGAGTGTGAACATCCAGTCTTGGTAGTTGTTCAGCGGCCGTGACGATTACTTGAAGACGTTCTGGGATCTGAGTACAATACGCTGCTTCCCGGAGGAGCCCTCACATGCGTGCGTGTGTGTGCGTGTCTGGTCCCGCCCCCTCTCTACCGAGGTGCGTAACTTATCATCAGACGTCCCCACCTCGTTACACACGGGCGTAATTGAAAACCGGCGCCGGCGATGCCTGCCTGATAAACTCCTCCGTCCCTTATTATTTGCCCCGCGGAGGGTAGGTAAGACTCGACATTGTTAATAACCGACCACCGACCCGAGGAGTAGGGGGGGGGGGGAGCATCTCCGGCGTCCCATCGGCTGTAAATATTTATACAAGCCCGCCGACTGTTGTGGGTGCTTAGTATTCCACGCACGGATCCGTTTCCAATTACAGGGAAATTTTAAGGATACTTACAACACCTGGGAGCTTTCATTATGGAATAATTTATGCCCGCAGCGATAGTGCATCGCATCTTGCGTGTTTGTAGGTCAGTTATGAGCATACTGCATGGGCTAGCTACAAAAAGTAGTGGGCGTTAGATCACTTATTGTGATATGTCAGTAATTTTACACAGTTTCCGATACAAGCGGACTGATAATAAACGGCTGAACGTGTTTTTAAGGTGTTAATTGAAGTTTCTTTTAATCACTGGAGAACTAAGTGCTTACATTTCGCTCCTCAGTAAAAATCGGACAAATTCCCTAGGTTGTAGCAACCAAATGATATATTAATCTTTTAAATTACTACATATTGTCTTCAGGTGTATTTGAAATAATCACCCGTTCTGCAGGTATTTACAAGTGTTTCGTTTCGAAGTGAATACGCTTATTCTGATGTGGTTGAATTGCAGCAAGATCCAGTTGTTATCGAATTATTCCAGTATTTTGACCACTCTGCCGTGTATTAAGTTTAAGTTTCCAATTTTATACCTTACACATTTCAGTCCTGACTAAGTGGTAGTTTCTTAATGCAGCAACAGTTATGAAACTGGACTATTTAAATTCAAACTAGAAAAACCATAAGGGATGTAATTTTACATACTGCTATTAGTTTAAAAAAAACTCCTGTTTTCTTTTGCAGCTTGAACATAGCGCTCTGTAAATGGGAGCATTGTCAATCGGTCAGCCTGAGAAAGGAGTCATAATTGAGATTTCGTATATTTTAACAAAGTGGTACTATTTTACATTTTTGTTTCTTTAAAACTTGTTAGTAATTTATTAATAACTTATACAATGTTGCTGTGTAACTATTCCCACAGGAAGTAACCACGAACAGTCACGTTGCTATCGACATTCTTCCTAGCGGGAACCACACTAGGCTGTATACAGGGTGTTACAAAAAGGTACGGCCAAACTTTCAGGAAACATTCCTCACACACAAACAAAGAAAATATGTTATGTGGACATGTGTCCGGAAACACTTACTTTCCATGTTAGAGCTCATTTTAGTTTCGTTCCCATGGCCCCCACGCTATCCTGACCTCAACCCTCTTGACTTCCATTTATAGGGGCATTTGAAAGCCCTTGTCTACGCAACCCCGGTACCAAATGTAGAGACTCTTCGTGCTCGTATTGTGGACGGCTGTGATACAATACGCCATTCTCCAGGGCTGCATCAGCGCATTAGGGATTCCATGCGACAGAGGGTGGATGCATGTATCCTCGCTAACGGAGGACATTTTGAACATTTCCTGTAACAAAGTGTTTGAAGTCACGCTGGTACGTTCTGTTGCTGTGTGTTTCCATTCCATGTTTAATGTGATTTGAAGAGAAGTAATAAAATGAGCTCTAACATGGAAAGTAAGCGTTTCCGGACACATGTCCACATAGCATATTTTCTTTGTTTGTGTGTGAGGAATGTTTCCTGAAAGTTTGGCCGTACCTTTTTGTAACCCCCTGTATAATTGACCATTGGAACTAGAACATGAAGTAATCTATTCACGAATCTCACTTACTTCTGAGTTGAAACTGTATAGTTTTGGTCGTCGGGTGTGATATATTCACGAAACTATCTGACTAAGTGTCTCCGTATAACTACTTATAGTAAAAGTAAAAATCTCGTTATTAGAAGCGTTATTTGTAGTGTTCAGCACCCAGTTTTACCTCTATCCTCCCTCTACTGTTCCGAAGCAGGCTAAAAAGGACTTAAAACCACTGCAGGTTCCAGAAAAATTATTTCCTTTCGAATGGATATGAATACTAGATGACCAGATCACAATCGGAATTATATAATTGGAATTTTTCTTGGAATACTAAGCATGACCATGACTGGAAAGAAAATCGCATTAGAACATTTCATCAGACAAATTGAATCATTACGATAGGAGTCGCATCTGGTGAGAGCAGAGCAGCGATTGATCAAAATTGTCCGGAATAAATTGCTACAATTTTCTGCAAATGGGGGAGCTGGAGAAATCAGAGAACTTCACTCGCTCAAATTATTTTATTGCCTTCTATGAACTCTGAGGTTAGTAACCCACTTTAGTCTGCGTTTTTAAACCAGATTGCTACAGTTATTAGCAATGGTTTAGTGCCATAAACATTTCCTTTCCCCTTTACAGTACATCATTCTTATATCTCTTCTAGGAACGTTTTTTTTCAGTTATAAAATGATTCCAGAAAATCTGGGAAGATTGATAAAAATAATAATAGAATCTTACATCCTGTGTTGCTCTCCACAATCACCACCATACTTTTCCATCATGATTCTGTGCTGATTTTATCGAGGATACGGTATTTTGTAATAAGTTTCGTAATATATGCGGTATTTACTACCCTGCTGTCAAAGCAACTACCTCACTTTTCATTTTCACGTAGTTGGGTTAGAGCAGGGGTGGCCAACCCAAATGATCTTGTGGGCCACTTTGGAAATACATCATAACTCCGCGGGCCGCATATAAAATTATGTATCCCCATATTGGATTTAGACCCACTATAGACATTTTTTTGGAGTGAATATAATTTAATAATTCTACAAACTCATAACTGTAAACTCATAAATAAAACAGGAAATATCTGTCATATATTTGCAAGATAATTATTTTAATATCAAAATTAATTTTTTCATATTTTCGACAGTTAATTTTTTAATATATGAATGCAAAAATAATGTATTTTTTTAAATACATTGGTTTTCACTAGTTTGGCCATTAAAAAATAAATATATTTTGTAAAAGTGTGATGAATCTCGCGGGCCGCAAAAATGTTCAAGGCGGGCCGCGGGTTGGCCAACCCTGGAGTAGAGACTAGTGCTGATATCAAACAATAAGTTTCCTTATGGTGAAAATTCAAGTCTAATCGAGTTTTTAAGCTGCAGTTCGCATGAAAACAAGATTGGTACCAGACACAGCCCCTGACCCAAGCACGCTCACTGCTTGCTCCAGAGTATCCTGTTAACTGAAGATATAAAAGCTAGGTTATCAAGCTCCCGGTCTCATTTCTTAGTCAGGTATCAGATCAATCTTGTGTTTCAGTCTCTCAGTTAGAGCACATATTATAACTACCGAGCGTGGTGGGTGAACGGTTAGCGTTCTGTCCTCGCATTCTGGAGGACGCGGGTTCGAATCCCCGTCCGGGCATCCATATTTGGGTTTTCCATGGTTTTCAAAATCACTCCAGGCGAATGCCGGGATGCTACCTTGAAAAGGCCATGACCGAATTCCTTCCCGTTCCTAGTCCCCCAATCCCATTCCCCCTCTATTGAACTCGAGGCGTAAAGCCATAAGTTAAAGAAAAATTATAACTAGTGAAAACATTAATATGACCCAGCTTAACACAGATTGTTCTGACTTTTTAAAACCTACATATTAGTTTAAATTCAGTCTGGTAAATTCACTAGAACCCCGCTACATTCCAAGGATAACGTTATTTTCAGTTAGCAGGAAATAATGCTGCTTGGATCCGAGTGTAACATACATCGACACAGACGGTTCCATGGTTAATTCAGAGAAAATATTGGGTTCCGCATTGTACAGCCCATTATCACACTATATTCGCTATTGGATCAGACGTCAATTTTCTTAGCAGAAGAAAAGCAATATTAGAGGCAGTGAAATATAGGCGCAACAGTGAACAAACTCAAGTAGTAATATACGATATCAATCATTCTCTGAATGTAATCAAGAGTATCGAGAAGCTTAGCAGGAAAATAAAGATTGCAACTATAATAATAGACATTCTCCATGAAATATACGTCAACAATATAACAACAAGTTTCATGTGGGTCCCCTCGCACAACGGAATCAAATTTAATGAATACGTTGACAAGCTGGCGAAGGAAGCTATCAAGTGCGGGAATAGAGAAGACTTAAAATTCCCCTCCTCAGAATTCTTCCAAACGATTAAACAGCGAGAAAGGAATTATGGCAAACGGAATGTAGCAGTTCTCTACAACAGGAAGGTATACGACAAACTATCCCCGCGAAGTCTTGGCACTATAACAGGCGCTACGTCACACTACCAGAAATCGATTCAACCAAGGTAACTTCCAAAATGATTTAGATCGAATATGGCTCAGACACAGCAGTTGGCGACATATATCACATTCTTATCCGGCCAAAAGTATAGATTGCCACAAGACAAAATGCTGAAAGAATTAAAAATCCTTGGAATATCCTTCCCAACAAACATGCCTATTTTTCTATCTTCTAACGATAAAAACTTTTACAGTAATATGACATATTTTAATGATTGTAATATAGTTATTTGAGGTTTTTCTTATGTATGTTATAAAACTGGATCCTTTAAATCTTCTATTTTGTATTGTGTATCTATAAATATACACATCTCCAATTGTATAACGATCAGTTTTGCCGTATAACTGGTAGTTAGTTCATAAGTGCTTTACTCGTACTGTTATATTTCATGTTACTATAATAATTAATCGAAAATTCTATTGTACACATCAATGGAAACTTTTATAAAGTCTAGCTATATGGCCGATAAGGCTAAAAGCCATTATATAAATAAATAAAAACTGATATCTTAACTGGTAAATTTTATGTTTTAAATCTCCGCAATTGTCGATGTAACATTGCATATAGAACTGTTCCAATCTGATTTTGAAAGATGTATTTCATTTGACGATTTCAGTGTGTTAGCACATGAACTTCAATTAATGATGTGGGTATGTAATTATTTTTTGTTTCATTTTTTATTTTAACATTCAAGCAGTAAGTCTATTAATTCAAAGAATGTAGCGTTTATCTGTGATGTATAGTATTGTGATCTTTGGCAGCCGTCTGTTCAGGGAGTGTTCAACCCCGACGTAGTATGATATTTCGCCCTTATCTGTTCATTTTACAAACCGATTACCAGTTATTGCTATTTTCACGTTGACGTAGAGTCATGAGACCTCTCACAGTTATTAACCGTAAGCTTAAAAACTATGAAAACCCCCTCCAAAACGGTTCGGTAGATTTTGCGTGATGGGTGTTCAACGAAAACGCATGGAATCCTCTGCTTGATATTTACTCACATACCAGCTTTTGAGCCCATAAAAAATACAGAATGTCATGATAGATCTTTTCTTCCCATTTGCTCAACTAAAAACAATTGCTACGAAACAGCTCTCATAACCCTGATCTTGTAACGTCAATCGTATTTTACATCGCGATACAGTTTGAACTGTTTACATGCAAATGAAATAATAAAGTCAGTAATGTTGCTTCAGTGAAAGCAAAACGAAACAAATCTTAACAACGTACTATACGCCGCGAAATAATAGTTTTAATCGTGATACTGATATCTATGGACAAAGAAATTCACGAAACAATCTACATCGAACTGAATATAAATAAATATAAATTTACTAATAATTAATTTTAATTTAAATTCAACACTTGCTTTTCTTGGGAAATCATTTCTTCGCCCACGCTCACAACCTCTAGTTATTACTAATATCTCTGGCCGTTGTAATCTTTCAACGAAGGCTGGAAGCTTGCTGACACAATGGCCAAGCTTAGCCATTTATTAGTACCTATACGATATTTTTGTGAATTTGGTAGGATTAAGATAATCTGTGAGCCACTTTCGATGGATACTTCCAATGTATCAACGAAGAATTTCCCGGCCTGTCGCTGCAATATAATCTTCGCAGGTTCGCTGCCGGATTTTGTAGGTGAAAGACGAGCTTTCGGTGACGAACTCTGCAGCCATCTTCAGGCCTGGTACTGACGCTGGAGCTATGGTCGTCACGCAGCGAGTACCAGGGCTGAAGATGGTGGCAAATCTCGTCTTTCACCTACATTATCCGGCAGCGAACTTGCGAAGATTAGAATACTTGCAATTTTTGTGCAAGTTGACGTTTTATAACAATAATATCAATATTTTAGTGTTAAGAAAAAAGTTGTCAGTGTTCAGACAAATGCAGACCGACCCATCCCGACTGTTTGTTGTGTAGTAAAATGAGGTGTGTTTGCTGTGACAGGTGGCGATGCTCACCATGCGGTCCGGGTGCTGACGGTGGACTGGGGCGGCGCTCAGTCGGCATGCGGCTGGACCAGCTGCTGCGGCTGCTGGTGGTGGCGGCCACGCTGGTGGCTTCCACAGCGGCCGTGGCGCAGCACCACCAAGGTGAGTCCTACCGAGTTCACTCGCAACAGGCGGCTCAAGGTCATGTTCTCCTCACCTCACTCCTCTCCTCGTTGCCTTTACCTCTACGAGTTAGCCGCTGTATTCAAGTAGGCGTGTAGCAATTTTCAGCTTTGCATGTAGGGGTAATGGCAGAGGAATGGGAATAAAGCTCATTGCCATTAAGGGCTATAGACATTGTATTGGAAGCCGGTTCGGGAGGGGGGAGCCAATACTTTGATGAAATATAATTATGAATAGTATATATGCCATCCCATAAGTTGGTTATTTGATTAAATGGTGAACTAGAACCATTATTATTTTACACAAATATTATACTCAATTTATTAAGTCTTCTGGCTTATACAAGGCCGGGTATAATTAACGTTACGTTAAACATAATTCAAAGACAAACAAACAAGCAGTACCCGACATTTACAATCCGCCGGATAAAAGCAAACATGAAACTGATTTAAATATCTCAATAACTTGCAAAGTCAACATGATATCAAAGTGGCATCACAGGCCAACAAGTTGAAGTTAACATTCACAAAACAAAGAATCCCAGGGGCGCCGTTTAAAGTTAAAAGCATCGTCTTGAATTTAAAACAATCAGCAAGATGCTTCGAATTTGAAGTTAAAACATGGAAAGTTTGATTAGCTCAGTGATTTTAGGATGAGAGCAGAGTCTTATCTCAGGAGTCGTTTACGGGTTAGCAAGCCTCGTTAAAACCCAATGGAACTGTGGACCCATGCGTCGGTACTTTACCATAATAGCATCTTCTTGGTGAGGTGTGGCACGCTCAGTACCACTGCAGCAACGAATGCCAAGTAAGCGGATATGCCCGCGTTAGCACATCAGCTTCCAACCCATCAGGCAGAAATGCGATCAGACACAGTCACTGATCAACAGCCACGAGCGTATCGGGAGATACGTCCGCTCAGCAGCTCGTCTCGGCAGCAAGTGTCGGCAGCAAGTGTCGTTGAAGATGGCGTCGTGTCCTCTTCTCCGGCAAAATCAGCTTCCTCTCCGCTCATAAAACAGAAGCCGTGAATTAACCACTGTGAACCCCTGTAGCCGTTCACGATTGGTGCATTGATATATGTCCATCATCACGTGTTTCGTATCGCAGCTAACATTCGCTACGCGCTTCCCGCACATTTTGCTTGACCTTGTCGGGCCACTGTGAAGGGGTGAGGTCAGTACACTCGGCAGCTAACGGTTCCCCGCGCTACCCCTTTTGTGGGCCATAGGCGTAGGCCTGTCGGCGACACTGGGCATTGTCCCGTCCTCTGAGCGTTCAAAACTGCCGTTCCAACTTCCTACATTCAATATATTTTCTGAAGAGCAAGTTTTGCAGAAACTAAACCATATAACAATAACTTTGGCTGCCCGGGTTTATTATATGATTATTCACCTATGAATTAACCCTATAATTTATAATATTTACAATTTAATATTACCAAGAAAATCTGAATATTAATTAATTACTTAATAATATTCATTGTGGATGACACTTTCATACCACAACATAAACACAACTGAGAAATTTCGCATATAAAACATTTTTTTAACTCGGAAGAATACCTACATAACGCCTTGATTCTTTTGTCCGACAGTGTAATCTTGCAAGTGGAACTCTGTCTCCTGTAGGATGCTAGGATATTTGAATTTAAAACTTCTATAGGCGCGTTACGTAATGTTTAGAAGGAGGTAAATGTGTGAGTTCGTGACGTCACAGTCACATCACGCCACCTGTTGCGCTTTGGACGTTTTTAGCCAAATCTTTATACAAAAAGTTTTTATCGATTTTCATGGAACTTTGCATACGTATACTTTAAAGCAAATAGACAAACACTGTTTACGTATGATTTAGTAAAACCTAAACCCTCTCCTCCTTTCCCCCCTCACGTTAATTTCTGTCACCGTTGTTCACACAAACCTACTGTTTTTATCCGATTTTGATAGTATTTAGCACACGTATACTTCAAAACAAGGCGGTCTGGTAGCACTGTGGTTCAGGCGCTTACTTCCGAAACTTCTCTCTCCAGTCACTGTTCAAGTCCCGCGGTGAGTAGGAATTTTTAGGAGTTGTATTTGATTATATGTGCTACGCCGCTTCGGTCACTAGTTCTGATAACACGTTAAACTGCAGGCCACTGAAGACTACTGACACAATAACTTGATACATCTCCTTCTGGTTGTGGACTAAATTAGATTGTTTGTTTTATATAAAAGTATCAGTTCGGCATCGCATTTCTCGGATCTTATCCCTACTGTCATTGCGACCTAAATAGGTTGGCGGAAGAATAATTTCACTGCACTCGTAAATTAAAGATTTCTCATATTCTCCAACAAATACAAACGAAAACGACGTCGTCTGTCCACCAAACAATCCCAACCCAACTCACGTATCAGCTCTTTGATACTTATGTAAGGACTGTAACTAATAGTCATGAATCGAGTGGCTCTCTTCTGTACTTTCTCTAATGTGTCAATCAATCCCTTGCAATACGGATCCCAAAATCCACAACAGTAATCCAAATGCGGACGCACTAGTGTTTTGTAAGTTATTTCCTTTGTATGAGCATTACAATTTCTCAAAATACGACCTATGAATCGTAGTTTAGAATTAGCTTTGCCTACGACGGAGGTTATGTGCATGTCCCATTTCATGTTGCTTTGCACTGCTACGCCTAGATACTTCATGGAATCCACCGTGTCAACAACTGAATTGTTAACTTTGTACTCGTGAGGAAACGGGGTCTTTTTATTACTTATTTGCATTGCCTTTCGCTTTTTGCTGTTAAGTGTAAGCTACCATTTATGGCACCATTCAGAAATATTATCCACAACGCGCTGAATTTCTAATCAATCGTCAGAGCACCTCACTTCTCTACAGATAAGTGCATCATCAGCAAAAAATCGCATCCTGCAATTAATGTTGTCACCGAGATCTTTTATAAAAATTATGAATAGAAGTGGTCCTATTACACTTCCTTGAGGAACGCCCGAAGTAACATCTAGCTTAGAAGAGGCTTCCCCATCAACAACGACATACTGTGACCGCCCAGTTAGAAAATCGCGTATCCATTCGCAAATCTGATCCGATAGACCGTATGCTAGAATCATTGCAAAAAGTCGGTTTTGCTGTACAGAGTTAAAAGCTTTCTGAAAATCCAAGAAAATTGCGTCAACTGGTGAACCTGCATCGACAACTTTCATTACGACACGTGAAAATAGGGCCAGTTGTGTTTCACACTATCTGTTCTTCCGAAATCCGTGTTGGTTTGCTGTAAGTAACTCGTTTTCATGTAGAAACTTCCTTACGTCAGAACATAATATGACATGCTCAAGAATTCTACCGCAAACAGATGTTAGAGGTATGGGTCGATAATTCCTAGGATCTCTCCGATCTCCTTTCTTGAAAATGGGAATCACCTGCGCTATTTTCCAGTCAGAAGGTACTTTTCTTTCTTCTAAAGATTTACGAAATATATCTGACAGAAATGGTTCTATTTCTTCCGCGTAATCCGAAAATAATACGCCGATCAAAAAGTAAGGTGAAATTGTTTATAAAATGTAAATTCTTTATTTATTCTTCCAAATCAATTTCATCCCCTTCAAAGTAATCCCCGTCCGATAAAACACACTTTTTCCAACGCTTTTTCCAGTCCTCGAAACAGTCGGAATAGTCTTTTTCCTGTATAGCCTTCAAGACCTTCTTCGATTCGGTTTTTATCTCTTCAATCGTATCAAAACGGCGTCCCCGCATTTTCCTTTTGAGTTTGCTGAATAGCCAGAAGTCAAGTCGCACGGAGCCAAATCAGGTGAATACGGTGGTTGCGGAACGAAATGAGTGGAGTTTTTGGCAAAAAAGTCGCGAAGAATCAATGCAGTATGACATGGTGCATTATCGTGATGAAGGAACCAAGAGATGTTCGCCCATAATTCCGGCTGTTTCAGACGAATAGCTTCACGCAAACGACGCATAACGCTCAAATAATATTCTTTGTTGACAGTTTGGCCCGGTGGAAGAAATTAATAATGCACCACACCACGATAATCAAAGGAAACTATCAGCATGACCTTGATTTTCGATCGACTTTGCCGTGGTCTTTTCGGTCTTGCTTCACCTTTTGCACGATATTCGCTGGATTGGTCAGTGGTTTCAGGGTCGTATGCGTAAATCCAAGTCTCGTCTCCAGTAATGATGCATTTCAAGTGGTCCTGATAGTCAGACAGCAAAGTTTCACACACATTAACGCGATGCTTTTTCCAAAAAATTGAGCGATTTTGGCATCAATCGAGACTTGACACGTTTGAGACACAAAACATTCTTCAAAATGGTTTGGGCTGAGCCAAATGATATTCCAACACTATCAGCGAGTTCCCTAATTGTCAATCGACGATTTTCAAGCACAAAATCTCTGATTTTTTGTACGTGGCCCTCGTCGGTAGACGTTGATGGTCGTCCAGAGCGCGGTTCGTCTTCAACATTTTCTCGGCCCGCTTTGAACTCGTTGTACCACTTGTAAACGTTTTTTGCGCCACTGTTTGATCACCAAAGGCCTTCCGCAACATTTTCAACGTGTCCGCACAAGAATATTCATTCCGAAAACAAAATTTGATGCAAGTTCTTTGCTCAACAAAATCACCCATTGTAAAAATCGAAAAAATTAACTTTTGGTTGTATACAAAAGCACGTGTAACTCTGAGATAATTAAACCCTTTGACAAACAGAAGCTTGGCAAATGTTACAGACAGTCCTACTAACAGTAGGAAAAACAATCTACCTACCTCCCTAATACCCGGGAGCTTTAAATGACAATTTCACCTTACTTTTTGATCCAAGTACTCTTACAGGTATACCATCTGGACTCGGCGCAACATTTTCATCTATTTACGAAATTATCTACCCGAAATTCCAGACTTTACTCAAGACTTACTACTGTTGCTTAGAACCAGTGAATAGTTGTGTCTCCCTACCAAGACGTACTCGAAACCGGAGTGTTAAGAGTTGCTCAGCATGGAATAATGTTTGCTTATTTCAGAACGTTACGAAGATTACGGTATGGATTTCTGATGTCTTCTTCTACCTCAGCTGTGGACCGTTATGCTGGAAATTATTCCAGCATTCACAAGCATATTATGTAAAGCTGCATATACTTGCGTGTATATTCTGGTTGTTGATAAAGCGACGGTCTTCTCTAAGGAAATTATACTTTCGTCGTATGACAAGGTAACGGAAAAGTTGAGTTGAAATACATTAGCAATAAGGAACAGAAACAAACAGATATCGCTATTTGTCTAGCGTCAACGTTATAAAATCACTAAGGTTCCCTTCACACTAAAGGGGCACGCCACGTTTATCATTCCACATTGTTTTGTCCTCATTTAGAACGAGAGTTTATACATTTCTTCAGATTCACTGATATAATAAAACAAAGTATTCTCTAAGGCGACATCTATTACTGCTACAATATTTCAGGCGATTAATGAAGTTTTATGTTCATTTTTCCAATTTCAAACCGTAAAACAGCATCAATATTTTTTTTTTTTTTATCTTAATGGAAACTAAAGAATAATTTTATTGGTAGAAGTTTATATAATTGTAATATTTTTCTTTAAATAATCAGTACTTTCCTTTTCAGTATTACGAATTCAACTACATCTTTTTTTTTTAAAAAAACTCATTTATAATTTTTTTTTCTGAAGTCCAGTTTTTATACAATCAATACAAGTACCTCAACACTAACACTAATACTTTTGTGTTCATATTCCTTGGATTTTGTGGCATATAATATTATGCTAAACAGTTTTAAACAAACCTCAGTCCACACGATGTAAACTTTCTTAATAAACCACAACCTTTCTGTTCTGGTCGCCAGCAAAGGTCGTTTCCAGGCAGCAGCCATAGATTGTGCCACTCCCTGTTAAGAGAAGTTTATTACAAACAAATATTTAGCTTAAAATAATTCCCTCCCAGGTTCCCGTTTCTTCAATAATACCCGGTCTTTAAATCAATCAGGTTTTACCTTGAGTAACGCTACAAACCTATTTCCTTCAGATTATAAAACAGTTTCGTCTGGTTCAGGCTCATTTTCATGTAACATAATCAATTAGTGTTGATAGTTATGTTGTATCAATTATTGCTGCTTACTTTTAATTAATGTAAAATAACTGATATGCTAAAAATATATTAAGATTGTCTTTACAGGTTCAGAAATATTGTTATAAGAGTTATCATTCCATTATGGTTTTTTCAGCCTGCAATTGTCGCGTATGGCGTAGTATATTTTATCGTTCTGCCTCCAGCATCTCCGGGCCGTTGCCAGTCAGCGCTGGGCATGGAGGAGGGCCGCATCCCAGACTCTGCAGTGTCCGCCAGCTCCTCGTACGAGCCCAAGTCTGTCGGGCCGCAGAACGCAAGGTAAGTGACCTCTCGACGCTCAATCATAGCTCTGTAAAATAGTCATCTCAACACTTAATTAAGAAAAAACATGGATCAGTCTAGGCCAGTGGTGCCCAATTATTTTTGGACACGGAACCCTAACTTTTTTTTTGGCCGATCCCCATTTTTATAATAACAAAAGTGACTGTTTGACTTTAAAAGGAAGAATAAATTATAAACGAAAAATAATTATGATTAGTATTGCAATAAATTGTTCTCGGGAGTTCAGCCGGATAGTGTTGAAAAACGACGACGTTTCGACAACCAGCTCGGTTTCTTCATCAGGTCTACTAATTCAGATATTATTACCTGAAATCACAAATTAGTGATTTTCGGTAATAATATCTGAATTAGTAGACCTGATGAAGAAACCGAGCTGGTTGTCGAAACGTCGTCGTTTTTCAACACTATCCGGCTGAACTCCCATAAACAATTCATTGCATCAATACGCCGGGAAAATCTCCTCTCACATATTATTAGTATTGTAAAATATTTATCGTATAAAATAATACAACGTAACTATTTAGCGTGATGAGTAAAACATTTTCACGTATTTACTTATTAGAACACTAGAATTGGGTTTAATGACTGAAAATTGAACGCGAAGTCTGTTTCTGTACTTGTTTTTGTTGTAAGCGTAAGCTGAAAAACCAATCTCACATCGGTAAGTCGTCACAAACGGAAGCAGAACCATGATAGCCTTCTCACGGTGGAATTATGACTCTCTTCAATTAACATTTTATTTAATTCTCGGAAGTTACACGGAACCTCTATGACCTTTCTATGGACCCCAGGGTTCCGAGTACCACATTTTAGGAACCGCTGGTCTAGATAGACGGATCAAGATCACTCAGCCTGAAAACGAATCATTTTCGAAGCTCAAATCGTAATTGTGGTCTGGGGCATCCAGAATTACAAATCCAACGACAATGACGTGGACAATAGTGTCCCCACTGCTCTATGAACTGTTAGGTATAGAAGAACTATCTTTACATACTAAAAGTATTCCATCAGTCTTAGTGAAAACGGGATATTCCACCCCTAATCCTGCACCCCTCATACTACACCCATCCCTGTCCCGCACCCCCAAATGTCGTAGGTAACTCGTTCCGTCAAATGGATCTTATTTTCTGAGATAAGAAAATTCCCTTGCACATTAAGTACTATACCCTGTACACTTCGAACTGACAGTTCAAGGTCATGACTCCACTCCTCACCTCACCAACCCCTACATTCCTTCCTCTTCGAGCTGAATGCTATGTCCATATAGGTGGGTTGTAAGTTCCCCCTTCGCTTTTAAGGGTAGTTAAGTGGGGACTGACATTGAGCCGCCTCTATTAATTGAACGGGATATAGAATAGTTGCATACGAATCAGCGAAGGGCAGCGTACTCCAGTCTATAAAATTCCTGGCTAATACTTGACATACTGTCAGTTTTTCTTAACAAATTTATATTTTTCCTTGCGATAAGGGTATTGGCTAACGAAATCCGGTGCAAACAAATTGTGGATAACTTCTGGTACCCTTGCGCGCTATAATTGAATCAATTTTGATTAATAAATTGGATGAAATAAGTAACCCTCGCAGTGATAAATACCGCTGAAACTTTTTGGATTCATCAGTCTCTTCACTAGTGATAAGTCCTTGGCATGGTCAACGACTCTTCTTACGGCTAATATGACAACGACAGCTTTCGTAAAACGCCTTTGCCATTGGCGCTGAGGATGAAGAAATTTAGTAGAGAGGAGGACCCTGTAACAAATTCGACTCCAAATCAAGCATTTTATAATGCTTAGAAATTCTGGTCATTTCTCCTTTCGTTTATTCGTTTGACATTATACTTTTGATTTTTTTCTCACACACGTTTCTTTGCTTCCATCTTTACAATAACACTGCACCAATGCCTATTGTACTCATAGTACATAATGTATTTCTTTTAAAGCATTGTTTCATTAATTATAGGTATGACATTTAAAATGAAAGATGTCAGGATATAAAATTTTTCCTATTTTTTTCTTTTTTTTAAATGTATTAAAGTAGGTTGTTTTTACGGAGAAAATTGAAAACACTGGATCTTTATAAGAAAAAATTACGCATTCCGATCCCACACTATAAAGCAGAGGTTCCCAATGTTTTCCTTATTTCACCCCCATTCCGTCAGAAAAAGTTTCACGCCACCACCCAGATCAGAATTTTTTTATTAAAAAGGAAAAAAAGTATGAAATCTAATATTTTAATTTGTCATTGGTTATATACTTACAAATTTTAGATTCTCTGAAAAAAAGTAACAAAGAAAATACAATCGTCAAATTTGTTGGAAAGAAGTAACAAATATAAACTAAATCTCCGGGAAGGATGAGCGTACATTTTTTGTACAAGATTCCCAATTTTCTTTTATATATTAGAAAGTTCACAGCGAAAATCATTGACAATATCGATTTTACTTCAATATTTAGTTTCATAAGCGTCACGTTACTGAAGCTCCTACTTCATGCGGACAGAAGCACTTATCGTGCTGAATATGGTCTGAACCGAGAGTTAAACTGATATTACGTGATACTGCATAAGGTATTTGGATTCCTAATTTATTTTTAATTTCATCGGTTCCATTCTTCTGGCGTCATTAATTTGGTAGAAGTTACAACTGCAACGCTAAGTAAACTGCAACTGATATATGTAAAACATTTCAAAATCAAGGTTATGAGCATTATACACTAACAATGCCGTATAGTTCAGTAAATAGTTACAAAACATTGGTCAGACCATTGAGTGAATATGGTGTTGTAGTATGGGACCCACATTTTGGGTATTAAACACAGTTGTTGGAGGTGGTGCAAAGAAGTGCTGCTAGATTTATCTCTGGAAATTACCGTAGAAACAATCGGTAACCGATAAGTTAAAAGAAAGTTAAGAGAGATTCATTGAAAGACAGGAGAAGGGTGAAGAGAGTCATGGGAGAGTACACTGGTGATGACGCGTGGAAAGAATTTGGAGTGATTTTAAAAGTAATGCATGGAAGGGAAGGGATGACCATGACCACAAGTTGGCACTCGATTTCAGACACAAGGGTGTGGGAAGATTTTCTTTCGTAGGTGATGGGGTCAGGGATCGGAATAAGTTATCAAGAGGGTTAGTGAATAATTGACGAAAAACAGTAAAACAATTGAAAGTTGACTTTTGTAGAGTGCAAAAGTAGGTGGGTACAGCAAATGTGAAAAAATGGGTATGTAGGGAAATTTCCACTGGAGGGTGCGCTTCTTCGCAATTGAATTAATTTAAATTTAAATTAACTGCAAATAAATTAACTGACAAAATATTGCGCTCAACCCGTTATTTTTGAGGGGATTAGAAGCTGTTAACTCGTTCTAATAGCATTCTTGAGATTCCTGCTTCGAAACCCAGTTTAACCAGCAATTGTTCGCATTTCTGTTGCTTCAAAATCTGTTAATGTGAAACAGAAAGTGATTTATTAACAATGGCCATGAATATTTTCTACGGATTCCTCAGTAGCAATACACTGGAGTGTCTTCCTAATGATTGACTGGAAGAATATCGACATCAACAGCTAAAAAATCACCATAGTATTTAAAAAAAACTGAAAACTATGTGCGGAATCTCAATGGAAACACATTAGAGTAGCAGCCAGCGTCTGTGCATGGCGTATATCGACGTCGCGGTTTTAAAAACCTCCACAGGGGAGAAAAAAGTTGTAAAGAAATTCCTGCGGCAAGTTGCGCACAAAGAATGAATGTTTATTGGTGTTGGCGGGGTCGCATACCGCTGCCAGCTGCCCGTCCCGTCCTCCTTGAAGCCCGCTGCTTGCTGACGTAATTAAATTTCACAGCGGCGACGGCAGCTTCCGCGCGGGTTGCGTGGCAGCAGGCGCCAGTGTGTCTGTCCCCGTCTGCTTGCCGTAGGCGAACAATGCGGCTCGGTTCACCGCCAAAGTTTAGCAGCTTCCAACCGCTACGACGAGGTATCGGGAGCCTCCCGCAAGGTAAAGTTCGGTGATCCGAAGTGGCACAGCCTGACAACCTGCGCAAAGGGGCTAATTCGCTCTGCTCGACTAGTAGAAGCTCCTTTCAACCGGGATTATGGATACATCCGTAATATAGACAGGCTGTTATTGATATTAAATATCCATTATTAAGTCTTACAGTTGTCGTACAGTTTTAGTGAGTACAGAAGAATACCACTGACAATGGGGCATCGATGTTTTCTTTACGTTTTTTGGTACTGATATGTACGTAGTGATCGGAAAAAAGAGATTTGAAACAACCAATAAAAAAATCAATAAGCCAATTAAAAAAAGGAACATTGACATCACACTGATGTTTTACAACGTTTTAACCAAACAGTTTACTAGTTGAGATACTGACGTAATTAAACAACAAAACATTACTGATTTCCACGCTTAAGGCAGTGCCCATCGGACGGAAGTGCGAAATCAATTTTCTGGTCTCGCATTCGCCGGTTCGAATCCCCGTCCGGGCATCAAGATTTGAGTTTTCCATGGTTTCCCCAAATCACTCCAGGCGAATGCCGGGATGCTTTCTTCAAAAGGCCATCGTCGAATTCCTTTCCGTTCCTTGTCTTCAGTCCCATCCCGCCTCTAATGACCTGGACGTTGACGAGGCGTATAGCCATAATTAAAAAAAAAAACAATTCCCATGTGTCAGTGGACGTTTTTACTGTTGCTGTACAGTCATTCTACATTTTTGTTTTTTATACTTCGACCAAAATGATCTGAAAAGTTTTCGTCTTTGAGCACTAATGTTTCTACGTCCCATAATACTACAGAATTTTTAGAAGTTCGTAAAAACTTACCCACGTTTCCAGATACTGATGATTATCAATTTTTTTGATGATTAATTTTTTTAATTTGGCGACAGCATTGGTACCGATGATCAACGACGAGAGTTTTTCAAACTATCTTGAAAATAACGCTTTTGGAAGCATGTACCGGTAAAGTAACAACGAGTATGGGAGTCATAATGGAAACTTATTAAGGCTCTAGTTATTAAACTCATGTAAATGGTAATTAAGAAACAGAAAACTCTCTACCCTAAATAAGTGGCTAAATACAGTGAATTTGAAAGAATTCTATAATAGGAAGATCAATAACACTGTTCCTTTAGTCACGAATCTGTAACAAATAACAGGAATAGATTATTCACCTACCTATAGGCTTACAACATTGAAAGAAAAGATTTAGATGCAGCACTGAAGATATTAACCAACGGACCTCTAGTATACCGACGGTTAACTTGTCGGTGACATTTCCCTGATCATTTTAGCTTTTCTTACACCACATCAAATGTTGCTTTCTGTGACATTAACTATACCTGTTAATTTCCGTAGTTTTAATCCTATGTTTGTTCATTGCTCAATCTCATTCATAGAGATCTTAAATTATTTTTATACACTAAAAAATTCATCTTTCATTAACAATATAATAGAACATACAATGCTATTTAATATCTCAACTTGAAACCACTTTTATGTCGCCAGTTTGTGATGTACAGATGACAAGGCCCAGCATACTGTTATAAATTTTATTTCTTCCCTGCTTCAGTTTTCACGAACTATTGAGTGCACTAATTTTTTTGTGATTAGTGTACGTTGCAGTTTTTCGCTTATGGCTTTATTCCTCGTCGACGTCAAGTTCATTAGAGGCGGGAAATGATTGAAGGGCAAGGAATTCGGCCATGCCTTTTAAGGGAACCATCACGCCATTCGCTTTGAGTGATTTGGGGAAAGCATGAAAATCCAACATGATGGCTGGATGGAGATTCGAAATCGCGTCCTCCCGAATGCGAGGTCAGAGGGTTAATGCTCACTCACCACGTTAGGTGTAAACGTTGCAATCATGTTGTTCTCAATGGTCAGTTTGCAGTGACGTGACTCCAGTGTTACCATTTCCAATACTTACAAACAATAATCATTGTCTATCGTAATACGAACATTATACGTGCATTATCTCTCTATTCTTCCTGGTGAGTGCAGACCGCCGTTAGTGAATACTGAAATGCTCCTCAGTCACCAGTGAGTAAGTTTAAATAATTTACAAAAGCACAGTATGAAAATGGTAATAAAAGGTAACATAAGGAAAGATGGTAGATATTAATCGCCTCTTTAGAGTGGCGTAACTGTTTAAATCCGTAACTAAAACTACCACACCTAATGAACCTCTTAAAATGTATTACTTTGTCTTATAACAACTAATTTTTAATTAATTTTTGCTGTGATATTCGTTGTGTACTTAAATTAATTCGTTTCGCTTACTTAAATACGAAATTCTCTATAAATTACTGGCAGCTAATGAATCAACTTTCAGGAAAGTTATACTTTCAATAAATATAAACTCAATATCTTATCAGCAACAAAAATACAAAATCTGGTAAACATGAAAATTACACAAACGTGGACATCCACCGCACTGCGAAATACAAAATGTGCACCACGTTAAACTGCTACGACATATGACAGATTTTCTTTAAATTGTTCTCGTTAAACGTGCCGTCATTATTTACATCTATAAATGGTATAGAACTACAAAATGTCACTTAATTTTTAGTTACTAGAGAAGAAGTGTTGAGTAGGTATAGTAAAAAAAGAACACAAAATATAAACATTAATAGTAAAACCAAACCCAATATTTCATTACTGAGCAGATGAAAGTAAAGTTTGGTGTAAATTTAATCTATTTGTCTCTTGATCAGCATATAAGGTATCTGCATTTAGATATCTGGAATAAAATAGTCAAATCTCGTAAGCTTAAGTGTGTTATGACTATAGTACGTTTACTTCAGTACGTCAAACCGAGCAAGCATCAGATAAAATTAAAGCATGTATAAAATCATTTGACTTGTGATTTTTTTTATAAATTCCATTACATTACCATTTTTTTCTATACGAATCTAAAATAATATTAATCTTTGTTATATGCGATACTTCAAAATTCTTAGTAACATAATTAAAGAATTAAAGAATGTGTACTACAAATAAAAGAGTCACAACTCTGGAAATAAAATTAAGATATTATGAGATATTGTAAAGAAAGATCGTAAAGAGTCGATAAAGACATATATATGAAGTAGAGTTTAGTAGAATTCATTTCTTCAATTCCGGATACATTTAATAAAAACTTTATATCTGTTGCCGATAAGTTGACTATCAATGGGTCAGTGATTAAACGTATGGATTTCATTGACATAGGTTTGCAAGACAAATATGACACTCTGTGTGACATTTTAACTAGTTCAAATAAATATGAAAAATTATTATGTTTCTTAAATACGAAATATTGATTCATACAATGCGCTTTCCAATAGCTTGATTAAATTGCGCTCCACAGAATAAAGTGTTGTGCTAAGTTATTTGTTCAATATATCTCTGCTTCAGGGAACATTCCTGTATAGACTTAAGAGTGATGTAGATAAACCACTTTATAAAAATGGAGTGAGTCAGTTGTATCGAACTACCGTCGTGTTTCATTATTAAAAATCTTCACCCTTTTTGAAAAAGTAATGTCTAAGAATCTCTAGGTGATTTTCACAACAATGGGTCTTAAGTAGCAGTATTGACTTTCACCGAATGTGTACTTTCGTCCTCTTACACAAAACGTACAGGTGGTATAGTTTGGGACCCACATTTTGGTTATCAAATACCAGAGTTCAAAGGTGTTCAAAAAAGAACAGCTAAATTTTTTTGTGTAAATTATCGCAGGACACAGTCAGTAACTGATATGATAAATGAGCTGGATTGGTACTCACTGGAGGAAAGGAGGAGGGTTAACAGAGTGTTGGGATTATACAGGTCACATGTTGGTGATGGGCTTGGAGGGATATTGGTCAAAGAATTAGGAATAGTTCTTGGAAAGGGAAAGACTACCATGACATCAAGCTTGCGCTCGTTTTCATGCATAAGGGAGTGGAAATATTTTCTTTTGTTGATAAGGGTGTCAGGGATTGGAACAAATTACCAAGTGACGTGATGAATAATTTACTAAAATCGGTTATGGAAATTTAAAATTAAAATTTGTAAATCTGAAAAGTAAATGGGGGAGGAATTTAACATTCCTATTATAAAAGAAAATTTATGACTAGGGGAATTGCCACATGAGCATTAGCTCCATCGCAATTAAAAATTAATAATAACAATCCTACACTTAGCTTCAACGAAACAATCACCTAAGATTATAGTATACCATAACAATAAAACTTTGATATCCATGAAATTCAGATGGTGTCTCTACTGATCGAAGTATCCAATATGATTTATATATATCTGCATTCTGAGTATAGTGTCTGTCGAGACGGTATGAGGCGCGGAGTTTTGTGAGTTGGTCGTTGTTTCTGCTCTCCCCCGCCGCAGAACTTCCATTAGAGCAGACGCGGTGCTGGGGCCCCATGCGGTGCCACTACGTCACGCTCCCCGGGCAATAAGGTGCTCGCTCGCTCCTGTAACTTAGGCCGCCCCGCGCAACACAACTCACAAGTCGGCCAGCCACCAAGACAGTCTGCACGGATTGGACTCGCTCTAAAGTGTTTCCTCGCCTCGTGCACATCATTAACATTCGTTATTGCAAAATATCACTGTGGCCGTACTAAGCGTTAGGGTTTAAATTTAATATTAGGTTCTCGTTATTCTGTTTTTATATCTGATAGCTTAAATAACGTTTATGCAATGAATAAGCAGGAGAGATTCCTGAAGAGTAACATTTCATTTAAGCATTTAACAAACTTGAAGTGGCAGTACTACATCAGCATCTATCATTCAAAATTCAATACAGTTTTAAGAAATTTAAGTTTTCAATCATAATAATAATAAAACCATTAATAGAATCAGAATTATACAAACTCGTATACAAAACTTTATATACTAATAAGAAGTATTTGAACATTATAGGAAGGGTGTAAATATCTTCGTTTATAGCCCATCTTACAAATATATTTTTTTAAATAAAATCCTTTTTCTTTATTTATAGTAAAAACTTAAACTAAGACAGTCAAGTTTCAGAAGTTTTTCAAATTAAGTTTCGGGTGGTGACTTTTGAATATATCGAGTTGTGTCTAATATTTTAATTCTGAGTGGTAAGCTAGCAATCAACAGCTTGATACCTTAAATAAAGTCATAAAATTTCCGTATTATACGCCTTTACGCTTTCCGAATGTTTAATATATCAGTAATGCTAAGGAGTATTATTTTTAAAAAAAAAAGCAGTATGCATACAGGTAAATTTTTAATTATTTGCTCCACTGGCTTGCAATTTTCATTTTCAAAACTAACATCGTTGGTTTTGACTAACATGCGATCAGCAATAATTTTTGTAACAATAATCTAGCTTCTACAAAGATATCTTTTATTTCTAGGTAAAAAAAATAGTGCCTTCCTTAATGTTGTAATGATCTTCGTTGTTTATTATTTTCAGTTTTCCACTTATTTTACTTTTAGTATTGTGTAGAAAAGAAGAAAATACAATACACACAGAAACTGAGGCTAAGCAAAGTTGCGTCGTTTTTCTATATTTTTAAAAAAAATTCTTTCTTAAAACATTATTCGCCAATCCTTGCGCGTCAAATCATTGTTCTGCTTGTTACAATACAATCTTTACGCAGTCATTTGAGAGTTTATGGTAATACTATGTCGCATTAATTTACTAAATATTTTTATTCTATTCACCAAATTTTTTCTAAATGTCTACAAACACCTAAGCAGTTAAGTGACAGTCATTTATTTCTATAAGAAAAAAAGATATTGAGTTGGGGATTGAAATCAACAAATGGGCCACTATTGTAAGGTGTAGGTTCGCCACATTTTTTCCGTAGCCCCTCTTATGTTGCTATATCTATGTAAAATACTGTACATAGTAAACGTTATTTGTAGAGCGTTACAAGTGTCACGGGTAGGGATTGCAATCCAGCAAAGCGGGATCCCGCAATCCCGCGGGATCCCGCATCATTAGACGGTCTGGCGGATCCCGCACAAAATTAAGCGGATCCGCAATCCGCAAAATCCGGCGGAAACGCGTGTCAGTCTGCGTGACTCGCTGCCCCACTAGGTCTCTGTCGGATATTTTGCACTGTTTGCTGTACCAGAGCAGTTGGCATTTGGCACGTGTGAAGAAACGTTTGTTTCTGTCACCCTTCTTCATTCCTAAGTAAATAAATACACTTTTACGTATTCATCAAAACTTGCTTTTGTTTCGAGTACACATTTCTGTAATTTGAATTATGGTGCGTATTTAGTATGATTTTCTAATTATATAATTATTTTTTAAGTTCGTAGACGTTATCTGAACTACACGGTTACAGCTTTTTATTCACGGTTTCATTAATCCGATTTTCTGTATTTGCAGATAAAGTAATTGTGACAATTTCCTAATTTGTGGCTGAAAATTTGATTATTCGTTGATATGAAACTAATGTTATCGTAATTTTAACGATCGCGTGCCTATTTATTTAACAGTTATCAAAAGAAAATTGTATATCCTTTGACTTATTGTTGTTTTGGCCGCTGCCTAAATGCGTATCTTTGACGAAAGCCGCCTGCTTACATGTGCCGCTCAGGCTTTGGATTAATCCCTCTTCTTCTTGTTATTATTTCGACTAAAGGTAAAAAAAGTTATAATGAAATCGACGAATTGTGTTGTAGGAACACCGTATTTCGTGTGTTTGCAATGAAATCCGGAAATACAATCTATGAGGACTTCACTGCAATCATTCGCCCAGAAAGTCTCCTTTCTTACTAAAAATAATAATTTCCACTCTAAAAACGTCGTTACGTCACATAAGTATATCTGAAATACTTAACAGTTTACTTGTTGGAGAGTAGTTTCTTTTAATAACATTGAATCAACTGTAATATCAATCAAGGAATCAGGAGATATAATAATGAATCACGCAAAAAAGGCCAAGTCTCGTGCTTGTGCAGTGACAAAAAGTTATGAGATCTTATTCTGAGCCAAGTCTACACTTTACAGAGTATATTCACTTCACTTTGTGAAATGGAATGCTTTTCTTGGTGTTATGGAACGTTTATTTAGAATTAAAAACAAACTCTGGTAACTTGGCCACTATGCAAACCATATTTTTAAACTTATGTGATGTGTTGTAAGGCACATAATATGACCGAAGACAATATTTTCCATTTTTATTATTTATTTAAAACTGATTTAGATTAAAAAACAAAAATGTAAAACCTCGAAATATTTAAGACATGTTAAAAAGTTTTAATGTCATTTTGCCAATCAAAACTGTTAATTTTTATCATTTAACATTAAAAATGAATTATTAATTTAATTATTATTTAATTAATTAACGTTTTAAGTAACTACGCTTTAAATATATGTGTTAAAAAACTGTTTGTACCAATCCCGCACGGATCCCGCGGGATCCCGCGGGATTGGCACAAATCCCGCGCGCATCCCGCGGGATTGAAAACACTGCGGGATTGCAATCCTTAGTCACGGGCCATAGGCAAACAGCTGTTCAGAAATCACGAAGGCAGCAGACCCAATAACAGGTTTCATCCTGCCCATCCTTTTTGATCAGGAAAGTGGCATTATTTAGAATACTACACTGTTAAACGCGTCGAGGTTCTTTCTTTAGCTTGCACTTTCCACATGTATCCTCCTTAATTTTGGAGGCCTATAACAATAATATGCGCAAAAAAATTGTTTCCTTCTTCATCATTTACTTATTTTCTTTTGCATGATAGTTTCCTTTCGGTGATTAAGGTTGTTATGAACGACATGTGCTGGTTGAGAGAGGTAAATATCTGGTTGTGAATACCGTAAGGTTTCGTCCAATTTGAATTATTCCGCTATGTTCATGAAACACATATATTAGGTTAAACGTTGAACCAACAAAGCAGCATTCTACCAGATGAATACGAAAATAGGGCCGAAAACAGTAGTCATCACTAACGCTACCGATAAAAGTAATACACTTTTGTAATTTTATTCGTTTCATGCATTAAATTCAAATCATCTATGTCAACTAATTTACTTGAAATGTTTTCATATAAATCCTCTTCCGTGTATTTTTAAATGTAAATAATTTTGTGCCTATAAATAACAGAAACATTTCAGAATATGGGATAAAAATATAAATCGCTAACAACAGATCTTTAAGCAGCTAATCAATATATATATCAGTCTTCCAGAAAAAATATCCTCAGTATATCAAAATATTATGACAGAAGACATGTCATATGCTAGAAGTGTCGGCCTGGAATTGCGCCTATGATTTAGGCAGTGAAGTAACACATCTGCTATGTAGGACGGTATCATACCGATGATCAGGCGAAGCGTTGCATTTTTGGGTAATTAAAGGATTTCGCAGCCAGCTAGCTGGGCCCAATTCAGCGTTTTTGCCATGTTCATTTGCTCCGTCCAGCAGTAAACTAATAAGCTGTCAGTCATTATTTTTTACAATATTGCGGAATTGACGCTTATTGCTACGGAGAACTAGAAGACTTTCTAAGACGAAATGGAGTAAAAAATAACAGACAATAAATACAAATTCCTCTGACAGAATTGGCAGTGATAGGTTTACTTAAACTGCTGATCTTATATTCAAGTAGGTTGGATATATGTAATTCAGTCGCAGTTAGAGCGCAACCTGTGTTCAGATTGAAGTGACGTGATGTAACAATTTGTCTTTAACGAATTTATCAAATCTCTTATTACACTTTATAGTATGAATTTTGGAAATATTGCAAGAAATTACTCTGTCACCACACTCTGAGTCACAACCAGGAACAGAATAAAAAATCATCAACAGACTACTTATTTACTGATAATTTGAATTACTGTGAACATTTCTGAATAGTTCTGTATATTGGAGATAATTCTTAATGAAAAATGAAGTACATTCACCAGTTGCGTGATTAAAATAGTGATAAGAATCAATTATTTTAAATACAGTTTGAACAGCTACAGTATTTATTGATCCGTCTGAAGGCAATGAACGTGTAAAGTTCCATTGATTTCTGAGTTGATGCAGTTCGGATATAAAGGATGCGTGTCTTGCGTTTTGTGAGAAAACAGCTATTACACCCACCAATCATATCCGACACTCTTCAAATTGTCGCGGACTTGTATGACACCACATATCATTTTTAGAAGTATTTTTAGACTCCAAAAACTGTTTAATAGAGACAAGGAGCAATGAATGGGGACTACATTTTCCTTGATGAATTCTACATTGTAAATAAACTTTACAGGCAAGACAATCCATATCCATTAAGAGACTGGTAGATTGGCACAGAAGTTCATCCCTATTAAATAAAACATTTGAAGTGTCTTTGTTTCACGACTATACAGCACGTAGACGCAAATATACTGTGCGAAGCCATGCTAAATGTCGCAAATTCGCCATAGCTGATCATCAGATTCTTGTGGTATTACATACTAGTAACAGGGTTTTGATTTTATGCGCATTCCACCTCGGCCGTGGATGAACTTACACTTTTACATGGATCTCATATATTCAAACACCTAAAAATTCCTGAACGTCCCGAGCCTCGAATCTGTTACCCCAATCATTGAGCTAATAGAACGCTCTTCTCACAGCTCGTAATTACTTATTACTGTCAACGCATATAAGCAACTTGAAGCTTTCTTTTGTCTATACTTTTAAGGCCACTGAATCGAAAAAATTTGAAGGCTATTGTTCCAGTTTCGACTGAGGACCCACAGCAAAAAAGTTAATAATAGATTCGTCACCGTTGTGAACGAAATACATCACTTACCTCATCGACATGATTGTTTACTGAAGTATCATTTTTTTGTCTGCAGGATCCGGCAGGAGAAGAACGGAGGCGCGTGGTGCCCCAAGGCGCAGATCAGCAGCGAGGTTCAGGAGTTCCTGGAGGTGGATCTGGGCCGCCCACACCTCATCACCGCCACGGAGACGCAGGGCCGCTTCGGCAACGGCCAGGGGCAGGAGTACGCAGAGTCCTTCCACCTGCTCTACTGGAGGGAGGCGCTGGAGGAGCGCTGGGCTGTCTACAAAGATTCGCAAGGTCGAAAGGTAAGGCGCTCCGGAACTGTGACACAACATAAATGTTCCGACGAAAACAGTGCGGCTATGATTGTCACTATCAAAGGCATGCGTCAAATGATCCATGGGTAGTCACTAACTGAAGACATGCGTCAAAAAATCCAATTAGAATAGTGCTGCTATAGTAATCACTAACCGTAAGTACGAGTCAATGTCATGTGTCAAATGTTCCAATAAAAACAGTGCCGCTATGGTAGTCACTAACTGGAGGCATGCGTCAAATGTTCCTATTAAACCAGCGCCACTACATTAGTCACTAACCGAAGACATGAGTCAAATGTTTCAATGAAAACTCCCTCCATGGTAATTACTAACCAAAGGCATGCGTTAAATTTTCCAATCAGAAAAGAACCGTAAGGTAGTCATAACAGCAGACAAGCGTCAAAAAATCGAACGAGAAAAGTTTCAATGAGAATATTGCCGCACCGGTAATCGCTAGCGGAAATCACGAATCAAATGTTCAATGAAAACTGTGCCTCTATGGTAGTCACCAAACGAAGGCATGCGTCAAATGTTCTAATAAAAACAGTGGCGCTAACCGAAGGCACGAGCCAAATGTTCCTATTAAAACAGCGACACTACAGTAGTCATTAACCGAAGACATGCGTCAAATGTTATAATGAAAACTCCCTGCATGTTACCACTAACCGAAGGCGTGGGTCAAATTTTCCAATCAGTCGTGTCTATACTCACTAAACGAAGACATAAATCAAAAAACCCAATGAGAAAAGTTCCAATGAGAATAGTGCCGCTATAGTAATCACTAACCGAAAGCATGAGTCAAATGTACAATGAATCTGGGCCGCTATGGTTATTATTAACTGAGGCATGCGTCAAATGGTTCAATGAAAACTTCCTCCATGGTAATCACTAACCAAAGGCATGCGTTAAATTTTCCAGTAAGAAAAGAGCCGTAATGTAGTCACTAGCCGAAGACATGCGTCAATTGAACAAGTGAAAAAAGTCTTGCTATAGTAATCATTGACCGAAGGTATACATGAAACGTTCCAATGAAAGAAGTCCCTATACGGTAATCACTAACCGAGGGCATGAGTCAAATATTTCAATGAAAACTCCCTCTATGGTAATAACTAATCAAAGGCATGCGTTAAATTTTCCAATAAGAAAAGAACCGTAAGGTAGTCACTAACCGAAGACATGCGTCAATTGAACCAGCGAAAAAAGTCTTGCTATAGTAATCATTGACCGGAGGTATACATGAAACGTTCCAATGAAAGCAATCCCTATACGGTAATCACTAACCGAAGGCATGCGTCAAATATTTCAATGAAAACTCACTCCATAGTAACCACTAACCGAAGTTATGTGTCAAATTTTCCAATGCAAATATCATTAATCTGTGGCATTCATGTGTTTCTAAGACGAAACTGATCGGAAATAGTTGATTCAGTATACACAGCCTGAAAATTTTAACATAAAGTAAACTAGCTCAATACAATCTTAAACAAAGTCATTTTTGAGGCATAGCGTGTTTTGATTCGTTAATGTCGTATATTTGTAAAGCAAATTAAACTTCAGTTAAGATAAAAATTATCGCAAGGATTTAAACCACGGAGGTTGACGTATATACAATACCAATTCTGCCACATAAACACCCCATTCATATGTATCTGAGCTTTTTCTTGTCATACCTGTAGTAATTAATTTTTTGATCATTTCTGAGTATGTATCATCGATTTTAGTGAATCTCGGGATGAATTCGATTGTGTGCGCTCGCAAAGTTGTGGCTCTGAACCAATTGTGGGCTGTATAATTAGTCTCCATTAGTTCAAATATCATGTGTAAAAATGACTTCAAGCTTAATATATAACCGCCAAACTAATCGTAAACTACCCTTTAAATAAAATAAATGCTGAAATTAAGAAACTATATCATGAAGCCGTCGAATGTGTTTGCCAATAATTGCGGGAACCTTGATGTGAATTGTAGAGTGAAAATTTGATATTAATTATTATTTTTTCTATCGTAATATATTGCGGTTTTTTTGCCGTTACAAATATTCTAAACGTGATAAAGTAATATTTACTAATAATAAATTGATGTAGTGTAGTTATAACCATCTAGTAACATTATTACGAAAATTTCTTAACGAAACAATATGCAGATATACATAATATCACTTACATCACGACCGTGCTAAACCTTAATACTTATGAACACGCTTAATTTAATTTCAAATGAAAGTATTAATAAAATGAGAAAACTTCATTAAGGAATCTATAACAGCAATTAAAATACATTCTTTTCTCTTTTTTTGAGAAATTTTGTGGAAGTCGAAATACACTATTGTCGATTTTTCAGGATTTGACACTAATGAGATAATGTCTTCAAATATCATACCATTGCGAACGATGAAATATCGAAAAATCTTTCACATCCTTCAGCTACGAATAAATCTATTAGTACTGAGTTATTTCAGAAAAGCCTCTCCATTACGCAATTCAAAGATGATTCGCCACTATATGACTCTAACAACGTAAAGAAATCAAAATTGTTATTCATACAACTCATTCGCAATTAGCACAGAAAAGAACGGACTTAAAATAGTACTTCATTTCTGAAGTAAAACAGTAACTCGCCAACAGTTATATGCAAGAAAAGACCAAAATTTGCTGAGCGAGCATCGACTAAATAATTTGTCACCTTGGACGATAGAATTGTGACGACGTTTTCAGAACAGAAAGCGACTCAACGCTCGGTACTCTCTCCGTTCATCGAAGCGCAGAATTCTTGGCAGCTGTGTTCTGAGAAACTGGAATACTTCTCTTTCTGATCGCAAGAGTGATTTCAAATCGAAGCTATCGATATCGGATTCTTGGAGATGCAGTGGTATTGGGAAGCGGTCAGAGCAGATACTCCCCTGGTGGGCCGTTGCGCTATCCCCAGAGAGAAGCCCCTACGTCCTGTAATAAGAATTGTTACCGCCTGATCGCTCCCTGTCCTTGCTGCCATTGATGGACAGAGAGATCGAAAAGCAGCAAACTCATATGGTCTACACCGGCAAAGAAAAGCCACAAACAGCGGAAATGGTATTAGTTGAACAATATAACTCAAATATCACATCGGATGATTTTAATTTTACAAGTAAACCTTTTACATTGTTCTGAGTCAGTTATGCGATGAAACAAATAAGAAACTAAATACTATTTATGACTATTTGAATCAACATATCATTTCTTTTTGGTTTTACTTATTTGCTTTACGCCTCGTCGACGTCCAGATCATTAGAGGCGGATGGGACTGGGGGACAAAGAACGGCAAGAAATTCTACCATGGCCTTTTGAAGGAAGCGTCCCGTCATTCGCCTGGAGTGATTTGGGAAAACCATGGAAAACCAAAATCTGGATGCCCGGACGGAGATTCAAACCGGCGTCCTCCCGAATTTGAGGCCAGAACGTTAACCGTTCCTATGATTTCCTTAGCTTGGTCCCTCCCAGTGAAAGATATTTCAAATTTATTCCTCTCAGTCAATCTATCAGCAATGTCATGGTCAACCTTAATCTCTAATAAGTGGCAGAAAAACGAGAAACATGGAGCAAGAAAAAAGATTTGAAAATAATTTACCACAATCGATACCATCCTGCGATGCGGAAAATAGGTTTAAAAAAGGTAAAAGAAAACATTTACGTGCGTATTTATACTCGAAAATGACACAAATCTCCTTTAAAATGACAAAATGAAGATATTGTGGAATGTCTTTAATAAATTGTAAGATATTAAATTGAATTAAACACAAGTAACCTGTAGGGGGCATGATAGAAATAACAATATGATAAGTTGTAACTGAATAAATGACAATTGGTGCTATAGAAGTAAGAGGATTTTGTTATTTACATAATACAAGTTCAACTGTTGGGCCAAAATGCGAAAGTATAAAAAATCAAACTTCTTTGAGTTTTAGCTATCATCTTTTTTTATGATTTTATGCCTCGTCGACGTCGTGGTCACTGGGGAAGGGAGAGGAATGGAGACACTGAACGGGATAGAACTCGATCATAACCTTTTGAAGGAACCGTCTCCGCGCTTGCCTCGAATGATTTCGGGAAATTACGGAAAAAATCTCAATTGCCGGACGGGTATTCGAACCCACGTCCTCGTGGGGACAGAGCATTGCCGTTCACCCATTACACTCGGTAGTTACCATTTAGGGTATTTATTTACTTGTAAATCATAAATCTTACGAAGATACTTGAATAATGGACATAAAAATGAGTCTTACAGTTTTCAACAATACTGCTTTCTTTATTCTATAACTGGATAATATAATGGTATGTACAAAGATATTACTTAGTTATTTATACCGGTATAAAGTTTTAGCTATTATCTCTGATCGGCGTGAGAGTGCTTTAAACTATCATCAAATTAATACATACCTTCTTTCTTTCCAAATATCCCCGCGTACTGAACGATAATGAAGATATCATAAGTCGTTTTAAAACATCTTCATTCCCAGAAATATGGATACTAGGCGCCATGAAGGCTCATTCCCCTTTAATCGACAGACCAAAAACAAGATGATTTCTTAATAATGTAGGCAAATTAAAATGATTAGATCAGCCCGCGATCTCTCCATACAGACTCCAAACAATTTGTACGGTATAATGGTTACCTTTAGGTAGGTCCTTTTCTCTGTAGAGATCGTTACAGCAGATGCTTAAGCACTTACGCTGTTAAACACCATATCGTCTTTCTGGTACACAATTACCGTACTGAATCTCGGCTAAGAGTAAATTTGGAATTTTGTGGGTTATGAATAAAGCATAACAGTAAACAAGGCCAGACTGACTGGCGGGCTGGGAGAGGCTGTAATAACTTCCAAAGGCTTCCGCGACGGCGCCTGGCATAAAAATGGATATTTATTCAACTCTGAATGGTCATAACCTTAACATATACTGCATAAATATTAAATCGCCTTTGTTTTCAATAAGGACGCTTTATTGTTCCAGAATTCACCGTATATAATTTTCCGTATTATTTGTCGTGACAAGCAGGCAGTGGCCGAACGGTTCATAAAGTATACTCCTTCGCTCTTCCTCAGCCAAAGGTCGGATCTGTTTATGCAAATGACTCCCAGGTGGCCGGTTGGCTTTGCCCGCTGGCGCCATCTCTCCCTTTGCTTCCCTCTTCTCTTACTATCTCTTTCTCTATATCTATCTGTTGGAAAGAGACATAAGTTGTTGCTTTCCTTTGTTTCTCGTTACTAAAGGCAATACGAAATGTATCACTATTCACAACGTTCACGAACCAGGGAAAAACTTTGCAGCAGACGGCGTTTTGTTATCAAAGGCACTCGCCTGTCTTCTACTGCATATCCCATCAACGCCAAATCTCGCTTCACTGCCCGCAACTGACACACCTGTCGTAAGTCCCACATCGAGTGTCGCTATTGTTTGAAGCAGTGTTGCCTGTCTGTCGACAATGACAAGAGGAGACCGCCAGTTGTAAAATTCAGATTTAATTCATGCTATGTGTAATAAAAGCTCATGGGCAGAGGTGTTATATGGCAAAGCAGTAACATGCGTCTCTTCACTGTTGTCGAGAAAATCGGCATCGAAATATTCCGTTGCGTTCAAATAGTTTCTACGTTACGGAAATTTAAAAAGGCCGTGTGGCGCAGAGAGCAAACTCTCTACCTTATAAGCCCGTCGTTGCCAGATCGAGTCTCGTAGCTGGATTTTTTTTAATTTTATTTATCCAAATGGGTATAGTACAAAGAATTCCTGGAAACAATTTCATCAATTATGCATATAATAAATTTTTTAATGCCGTTAGTTGTGAAAAAAAGCGACGATTTCCAACTTCATTATGTTGTTTTCAAACAAAATTATATTTCAAAAACAGCAATATTTGCTGCGGCAAGTAAGAAGTAGGCCTACATATATCGATACAGTTGAATGATAGATGTTCATTCCCGCAACATGGGACGAGAGGGAAGAAACGTGACACCGTTGGTTTTTCCACAACAAAAGGCATATAAAACATTATTACATGGATAATTGTTAAAACTGACTGCAGGAAATTATCTGTATACACATTTGAATAAATAAATAAAGTGCCCGGAGTGAGATTCGATCTCGCGACGACGGGTTTATGAGGCAGACAGCTTGTTCGCTGCACCACGCACCCCTTGAAGTCTACATAACGTGGAAAGCAACGAAATATTTCAATGCCCATTCCCTCGACGACAACGAAGAATCACATGTTACAGCTTTGCCATATTACACCTCTGGACACGAACTTTTATTACACATAGTTTGAATTAAATCTGAAATTTACAATAGGTGACTTTTCCTTCCGAAACCTCGAGACAGACGTCGCGAATCTCTGGCATTAAGTACACGTAGTTTGACATTTCGTTGTCCATGGCGGGAGGTAATGCCGGAAGTTACGTATATTCACCGTACAGTGTTGAGACTGTAGATTGAGGAATGTTGAATTAACGAACAATTTCAGAAGGTAATGCTTCATATGTCTAGCACCAACAACCATTCCGCGTTCAAAGTTTTTAAATTAATTTCGTGCGACCATAACCACGTCAGAAAACCATTCAGTGGACTCACGAGAGCACAAACCAAAAAGCATAAACCACACGTCATATTTATACGTCTTTTCCGCTGTTCTATTGCCATCTGGATATTTCCATTTTCCTATCCCGTTACTTTGGCACTTCAGTGTATAATGGCGTTGAAATATTCAGGGTACAGCAAATGATTTTAGGATGCATGGTTACTAAATAGTACGATCAGAGGCTTCCAAACTAGTAAATAAATTCTTAACTTACCGCCAACTGGCACCTTTAGTAAAGGGTAAGGTACGCCACAAACACTAATAGGGTTTGCTTCCGACTCCTGTTATCTGTTTCATTTTTTAATCACCGTTTCAATCATCTGGAATTTTTAATTATTCATAATTTAATTAAATACTAATTTGGTACAGTTTTTATTCTTAAATCATTGTCAAACACTTTCAATCTCCCCTAACAATATTCATTAATGAGATTATTGTCAACTGATATAGAGTGTAATGGGTGAGCAGTAACGCCATGGCCCTGCATTCTGGAGGACGCAGGTTCGAATCCCCGTCCTGCTGTCCAGATTATGTTTTCCAGACTTCATTCCAGGGAATGCCGAAATGGTTCCTTCGAATTCCCCTGCCCCAGTTCCATTCCGTTCTCCTTTTCCTACTATTTCTGATGCCTTACGTTACAATGGCTGAAAATGGCAATTGTATTCTTACCAAAATCTTCAACGTTTGCGATAGATACATATTTAAAGTATGTTAATCTTTGAGAAGGGAATTAATGGAACTTCGACAGATATCTAAAACTGACACATAGAATAGTATCTAAACCAAAAAGATAATTATAATTAACTGCGATAGAAAATTAGTTTAAAAATTTATACCCAGCTTTTCATACATTTGTGAAAAACTAATAATTAAAGTGTACGCATTTTCGTTGACATTCCATGTTGTACCAGAAATGATTTGTTCCTTTTAAGACAAATTAAACGTTTGTCACTTCGAGCTCAATTTCGACTGCTCGCCTATTTTAAAAGTAACCATATTTTTTATGTTGCTGTATAAAATGACCCCTTGAAGTTTGATATTCCTCTTAGGTACCGGAAAAACAATAAATTTTATTTTTAATACAACAACGAACTGTGCCTAGAGCCACGAGATGATTCTCCTTCAAATGGATCTAAAAAGTTGGCACACAAAGCTCGTTGGGAACGTCAATGCTCAGCAAAGTCGAACAGAACTGAATGCTATTGAAATTTTTAGGGACGGGTTGTAGATGGAACTACTACCGTAAGTATTAATGTGAATACGTTTTCTTATGCAAAATAGCCAGTGAAATACACTAAAACTCAAATAAACCCTCCAGTCTTTAAATGCGGTTAATATTGTTTCTTTACTACGTATTTTGGTTATTTATTCCTTCAGTTTTATGAAATGTTGCGCGTTAGAATACGCGGAAAATGTTAATTAAACTACTACCTTAAAGATTACCACTCCCATAAGGGAACGTAACGAAAGTACGGTACGGTAAATATTTCAAAGATACTACATTACAAACGTTTATGCTTTGCAATTAGAATAGAAACAAAATGCAAAGGCATTGGTACAAACAACAAGTAGTTGAAAAATGTCAGATAAAGGAATAAATTAAAGCTGTTAGTTTAATGTGGAAATTCAACTTAGCGCCTATCGATGCACGTTAAAAAAGTCCTTTCTCCAGACAAAATTAGGAGATATGAGGGTCCTGTTCAGGGTGCGTCTGGAGGAATGGTAAATACTGAAGGAGGTGGTAGTATAAACATTTTTGAGAGAAAAAGTTCATATAAAAATGTGTCCGATTTCTATTAGCTTTGGAGACCTAGGTTTTTGAATGTTATGCGTAAAATAAACCTCAGAAAATGATCAGGATCACACAAATAGGTTACTGATGAATTTTATTCGTGTAAAAACAACAGATTAATTTACAACAGTTTAATTTAAATGTTCAAAAATCCCACTGACAACTTCAATACACTTTGCGGCTCTCTTCGCAAAATTACGTATAGCCCTTCTAAGTACATCTTAATGCAGTGTTTACAATGCGAGCGAGTAATTCATCTATTTTGTTTATTTTTCGTTGAACACTTCGTTTTTCAACCATCCACATACGCACAAAATCTAATGGGGTAAAGTCCGGTTTTATACATAACATTCCAGCTCCATAAGGAATAAAAATCGTACACATGTTTATATGAACATTTTTACTCAATACTGTTAATTCTACCACCTTCTTCAATATTTATCATTCCTCCCGAATCACCGTGTATAACAATAAATAGCATGATAGAGCCTAGACAGGCAGAATTTCACGAATTTTTTTAGGTATCTGTACTCAGCCCCCCATTATTCCACATCACCGGCAATCGTGTTGATCTCACAGGTAGCTGCACTGTGATCAAGGAACGTGGTATGAGACGGCCCTTGCCCCATTTACATTCCAACCGGACTAGCAAACACGTGTCACTAATATGCCGTCGGCACCGCTCCAAACATTTTTCGGCGCATCGCTCTGGAAATATCGACGGCCGCCAGTTCACGAAACGCGCTGTTTGGCCGGACAGCCAATGGACTGGCGCTATTTTACTGCCGTGTTTAGCCACCCCGGTCCGTGTTTATGCTGATGTTAACAACGCAGACTCCTTTTGTGGCGTCTTGTCCCGACCCGTGTCGGCTGACACCCAACAGCACTGCGGGGCTGACATATTTATGTCAGATCCACGAGCACTGAGCAGACCACAATACATATTTCAAAATAAAAACGCGTTCTTTAGCAAAACGAGAACGGAGAGCGGAGAAGAGGAGAACGGCTACCGGGGTAGACCGGCGCTCATCCGATTACAATAGGGCATTGTTGAATGTGACGAGAACATTGTTTCTGCCGCTGGTTACCCACCGTGTCCAGCGAGCTTTTGTCTCGGACTGCTTTTATTAGTGGGAGAGCAAGGCAGCTGTGACCTGCTTCAAAAGAAGGCACCCAGGCGGACAAAGACTGAAATTTTTCATCGGTCCTATCTACACATTCAGGGTCAATGATAATGACAGCGAATTTCGGAACCAGAAACATAAATCTACCTTCCCGGTTGGTTCAGTTCGTTTTGACACTGTTATGTTGCCCGGCACCTGGCATGGGATTAACTGATTCACGTACCGGTGATGGAAGACGTTTTCATCATCAATGCGTCACAGTAAGGGCATACGGCTTTACTGACGCCGATTCATGCGCCAGGTGGGGACCTTAAGACTGGCGGTCCCTAGGTGTTCTCCACAAGAGTAGGCCTTAATGGTACGGCACCGGATATCACTCTCTCTCTTCTTTCAGTTTTGTTCACTTGCAACACGCCACACTGAATATATACACATTACAGACAGCCACACAAAATAATGAACACGTAAATACGCTTCCATCAGTGAGAAAGGCAAGGATAAATCTATAGTTTAAATTTCCCAAGAAAAGTATATTCACCAACCTATTTGCCACGCATAAAACGTGGTGCGCCAGAAGGGGTAGGGGTGAAAACAAAATGCTCTACTAATTTTAAATATCAGACACTGTAATTTTGTTTCCTTAAAATAGTTTGGTCATTTGGTGGCTTTACGGCTCGTCGATGTTGAGGTTATTAGAGGCGGGGTAAGGACTGGATACAATTAACGGGAAGGAATTCGGCTGCGGCCTTTTAAAGGAAGAATCCCGGCATTTGCCTGGAGTGATTTGGGGTATAGAAAACCGAACACTCAATTTGTAACACGTTGCAGCATATATGACCTTATGTTGGGTCGAGTATGTTCATATACACTTTCTTTCGATGCGGATGGCTGACAGGTTAGGGTGAGGGGGAAGGGATCTTATTGCAGGATGTCCACCGGCTGTTGTTACACCCATGTTTGGTTCGCGTCTGTGGCAAGTTTCGTGATTATTCTTCTAGAGGAGGTATTACACTAAAACATCGTGGCGTATTTTACATAACAAACTTCATATAAAAATTAAAACTCTAAGCAAACACAGTCCTCATATTATGACGTGTTCAATCGAATGTAATAAACATGATGACTCCTGAAATGAATTATACTCTATTGCTCTCAGTTTCAAAAGAAATAAAGTTTGAGGACGAATAATCTTCCAAGTATAGATATCGAATACTAGCTGTATATGACTTATATTTCGATATTTAAACCCAAATTGAATATTTTTGGGGGGCTAGAGAACAAATGATAATGTTTAAACGTTTCTCGGGAAACAAACCGAGTAATATTGTCGTTGCCATGCCAGTTTACAAACAACACGCTCAAGGCTGACTTCAAGGCAGACTTCAAGACTTGCAACTGCACCTGAAGATGGCGACGGAGAATAAAGTCGCCGATATATTGTGCATTAATAACAATATTACTCGGTTTGTTTCCCGAGAAACGTTTATAAATAAACAACGCCGAGAAAAATTACATTCATTTATAATGTTTAAACGATTTCTTTCAAGTCCTGCTGGCTCGTACAGAACGAGGTCATTAAAGCCTGGAGATTACTTTAAGACAAGGAAAATGAAGGAATTCAACCATACAGTATGGAATACCGAATACTGGATGGCCGGACCTGGATTAAAGCCCGTCCTCTCAATTAGCAGGCCCGTGCTTTAACTGCACACCCACCTTTTTTTAGTTTTCTTTAGTAATCTTGTTTTGGTTATTTGTGCTCTGATACCATGCGCGAACAGTCTTGGAGATGTGACTTAAACTTCTGGATAGCAAGTGTTATTTATTTAAATGCACGCCTTTCTTAAATCTACTAACATTAACTCTTCCTGATTATAGTTTGCTTGTCTATCATCTCAAACTTACCAAAAATTTCCAATATTAATTAAGGATATATTTTCCCGGATTAGCTAATAAATTTGAATATTGTTTCCATACACTTTCTTTAATTGTTGTAATGGTATACAGTTTCCAACCGATCATAAACCTCATCAGTGATAGTGAATAAGTTTGTCAAAGGCCCGTACGTACCTTAAAGCATATATGCACCGATTCTTTCAGATTTCTAACTTAAAACAAGACAAAATTTGACAAAATCAAACCTGCTATGAAGCAGAAACATTTTCAGGTTTGTGTAAAAGATTTCAGATGTTTGTTATCAACATTTTATTTCGTATGGCAGTATAACGAATAAAGAAAGTGATGGGGATTTTATCGCTGTCTCTGCTATTGATGGTGGTTTACACTATTTGTACCTATTCAATTTTTCATAGTATTGTAACTATCTATGTCAGAAAAGAGACTGAAATGCTCAGAATTTTCTGCAACAGAAAACAGTAGGGAGAATATGTATTATGATGGAATTGTAAGTCAACCAACCTTTCTCGACAAACTTCAGCACGTTTTGGTGACTTAAGCTTCTGGATAGCAAGTGTTGTTTATTTAAATGCAGAAAGGTAGAAAGACTGAATGACGTTAGAGTAATTTTAACGCAAATATGTAACAAGATCGACAGGTGCCTTACAATTTTCAATTGCGGATCAACTTCAGTTTTCCTCCCCGAGAAATATTTCTTTCCCATGTCTATTTGGTGAATGCCACAACATGATTTCTTAACACTTAATTGTTAAGATCTTCGATGTAACTGTACTTTAAGGAAGGTTTTTTAAATTAAATCAAACTGTTTGAGGTTTGAATATGATCAGGCCTTTTTTGTTTAATTGCTAGAATAAAAAAATTTACGGTTTTTTAAATTGTTTCTCTGTGTTTGTAACTATATTAAATGATTTTTATGAGGAACGCTTTTCGCCTTTTTATTCGAAACATCTTACATCTTCAGTGCCCTAGGTATCAATCATATCGTTTCTGACTGTTCTCTTCGGGCCTACAAGGGAAAAATGGCGGAAATCCATGATGCGTCGATCAGTGCAGTTGACTGGATTTAAACATTAGATCTCGAGATATGAAATTTTACAAGCTTGTGATATGTACATTTCCTATTGTGTACCTCGTAAATAATCATACGATAAATAAAATAAGTGCCCTAGGTGATTGCAGTTAAAAGGTTTATATTAGATCTTATTTTACCATACCTTAATTTTCCGAAACTTCCTTGAAAATTGAAATAAAATCCATGAAGAATGTTGAAATGCAACGAGTGGTTATTTCTGTATAGCGGCCAGGCAGTTTATTCCGAGTATCGGGACCAACAGTTCTATAAAACTGTTTATCCTCCTTGAGTGTTTCAAACTGCTGTCAAAACTCAGGCAATAACCTACATAGCCGAGGTGTATCATCCTGATGTGATACTGACTAAAGCCAGATGGCACGGAATAAACATCTTACTCTAATTTACTGCCACATTATGACAGATGTTGTAAGCGACAGTAACTATTTCCGGTGTATTTCGACCGGTACGCTGAAGAAATAAACACAACAAACTGTGATAAGATTAAAACAGATACAGGAAGAAACGTTTTAAATTAAGGACTTGTATTCGCTATGTGTGAAAGCACTTAACATATGTTGAACATACCCTTACTTTTTTGGTTAAAATACATTATTTTGAAGTTTTAAAAACTTCTGTTAGAATTAATACAATACATCTAATTTTTTCATTTTTTAAAATCCGCCCTAACAAACACAATATACTTAACACCTCCATGGTTTTTCAACACATTTCAAGACCATCCAAGCCTGTGAAGATCAATAATATCTCTATAGGTTTTGTCAGAAATGTTTGAAAAATACTGTTTTCAATTAACTTTTTCGGAATTAAACGAAAAACACAAGTGTTACACAAGATGATTTAATAAAAAAAAATTATTACAATACTGAATCCCAGCAGCATAGCCACTTTGTCAGTTATTTCCAGAACAGTCAGGATAAAGAATATGTTTCTTTCAATTTTTTATATTCATCATTATAAGCGAAATTAGTGCCAGCGAATTACGTTTGCGAGCTGTGAAGAATTTGTGTCAGTAGGAAATGGTACAAACTCCATTTATCGTGCTCCAAACGAAGTTTTCTCATGTTAAATGAGTACAGTTTACTGAGCACTGAAGTAACATATTATTTATTTCTGGAATTTTCGTCACCTTTTAGTGATCAGTAAACGTGTTCTGTGCATTTGAAGTTTGCTAAGAAACTGCAATCACCACTTCGAAAAGTATTATCGAACAACTACTACACTGCATAATTTTAAGGCTCAGAATTCCGCAGCACCTAGAACTGATCCTTATCAGATTCATGTTTGAAGGGGATTCACTAATTTGTATATTTGGTTCATTTGTATTAAAATCAGTATATAAATTTTATGTGTGAGGTATGATATTGGCTAAGTCAGCTTAACTGTAAGATCTAAAAACATTATATTTACTCCATATTTGGTATTGTTATTGAATGTTAAGTTCGTTTGTGAGCGTAGACGGACCGGAAGAAGTGTGTGGAAGAATCGCTGAAATGACAGTATAGCAAGAAAACGACGTAAGAATAGAGCTGATGTATATGCTTCACAACGGGCCAGCAAGAGATGAATAGTTATGTACCTACAAGCATGTCTATAGTGAAAAGAGACTGTTTAATCAGCAGAGATTTCCAAGTAAATATTAATACTCAGGCAGAGGAGCCAATGATTATATGGAAAGGTGGGTCCGATTAATTTGTGTACTAGAGCTTGTGCTAATAATGTGCCATAGTAAAACAGTATAAGTTTCTATTATTTCATTAGTGAGGGCAAGTGGAAATATGTATGAAGTAATCTTTAGTCTGTGAAATGCATTCTGCTCACAAGTATCATTATTTGACAATAATATTGTATATGGGCTGAGTTATCGTTTGCTCATCTAAAAGATGTAGCAATAATATATTCACCTGTGCAATTAAAGCTTCTGTTTTCACTGTGCATTTTGAAAATCTTTTAAGATTGTTGGTCCATTTTCACGGAAGATTCGGTTAATAATTAAAGAGCATGTAACGTAATCACCGGCTTCTTATCGTTATTCATGTTGCTTTCCCATCAGCTACACGCATCTTAAGGAATCAATAAGAATACTTCGGTGACTGTATAAATCACCTGTCGGCGTACTTAATTGCAATTAATGAACCCATGTAAGAAATAATTAACCAGTTGAAACAATCCTCATTGTTCTGTATCACGCCGATCTTGCAACTTTGATGTAAATTATGTAGAATTATGCAAGAAAATCAAACATCCCTTTAGAAACAAAAAATTATTTTATTTAGCTGCACTTTTTCACTTTAATTAGATCATTCCTTTGGCAGTGACACAATAATCCATCCTTATTATGTCTATCTGGCTGCAACTAATGGGCGTAACTTCTCTGTCGGAAATTCAAAGATTCTACTTCACCAAAGCTGGTACTGCCAACCATGCTATCTGATTCCATAGACATCGCTTTGCTACCTACTACTTCAAATGATATCTGTTTTTCCCAAATTCATAAACATTCAATTTAAAATAACAGTCAGATATAACATGTTATTGTATAATCTTCAAAGCTGCAAGCTGAAGTGTTCACCCTGACAATTCCAGTGAATTCGTCAGACCATAGCATGATTAAGCCCTAGGTGTATATCAGCAAAATACACATCCGGGCAATATTATGTCCGCAAAAAACCAAAGCTAATGGCTTCCAGCCCAATGTCCCTAATCCTTTCTCAGCCCTATTTAACTCTACGTCAGTCAGCAGTAAAACCTTAATTTTAATGTTTCCTGGAGTGGAACATAAATACTGAGACAAACCAAACACCCCATACCATTTACTTAATCGTTAATCACACATTTTAGGTATGAGTGTAGCATATGATGCAATAAGGACGAGCCACCGGTAATTAATTGTTTGTGACAATTAAAAAAAAAATACAGATAAAAGAAATAGGAGACAGTGGCCTAACAAACAGCCGTTGCCTCTGCGGAACGCAGTCCCGCAGTGCAATCAACTGTGGCGCTTGTGCAGAGTACTTGTCAGGGCTTGCAGCAAGTGTCAACGCCTCTTACACATGTCCGCAGGTCCTGGCGGGGAACCGCAACACGTACCTGGCGGTCCGCCAGCTACTGGAGCTGCCGTTCGTGGCCAGCAAGGTGCGCTTCATGCCCTACTCCCAGCACACCCGCACCGTCTGCATGAGGGTCGAGCTCTACGGCTGTCCCTGGCAGCGTAAGTACTTGCTCCTCAGATTATGTGATACATAGGGATTAGTTCGTGGCCAGCAAGGTGCGCTTCATGCCCTACTCCCAGCACAACCGCACCGTCTGCATGAGGGTCGAGTTCTACGGCTGTCCCTGGCAGCGTAAGTACTTGCTCCTCAGATTATGTGATACATAGGGATTAGTTCGTGGCCAGCAAGGTGCGCTTCATGCCCTACTCCCAGCATACCCGCACCGTCTGCATGAGGGTCGAGCTCTACGGCTGTCCCTGGCAGCGTAAGTACTTGCTCCTCAGATTATGTGATACACAGGGACTAGTTCGTGGCCAGCAAGGTGCGCTTCATGCCCTACTCCCAGCACACCCGCACCGTCTGCATGAGGGTCGAGTTCTACGGCTGTCCCTGGCAGCGTAAGTACTTGCTCCTCAGATTATGTGATACACAGGGACTAGTTCGTGGCCAGCAAGGTGCGCTTCATGCCCTACTCCCAGCACACCCGCACCGTCTGCATGAGGGTCGAGCTCTACGGCTGTCCCTGGCAGCGTAAGTACTTACTCCTCAGATTATGTGATACACAGGGACTAGTTCGTGGCCAGCAAGGTGCGCTTCATGCCCTACTCCCAGCACACCCGCACCGTCTGCATGAGGGTCGAGCTCTACGGCTGTCCCTGGCAGCGTAAGTACTTACTCCTCAGATTATGTGATACACAGGGACTAGTTCGTGGCCAGCAAGGTGCGCTTCATGCCCTACTCCCAGCACACCCGCACCGTCTGCATGAGGGTCGAGCTCTACGGCTGTCCCTGGCAGCGTAAGTACTTACTCCTCAGATTATGTGATACACAGGGACTAGTTCGTGGCCAGCAAGGTGCGCTTCATGCCCTACTCCCAGCACAGCCGCACCGTCTGCATGAGGGTCGAGCTCTACGGCTGTCCCTGGCAGCTTAAGTACTTGCTCCTCAGATTATGTGATACACAGGGACTAGTTCGTGGCCAGCAAGGTGCGCTTCATGCCCTACTCCCAGCACAGCCGCACCGTCTGCATGAGGGTCGAGCTCTACGGCTGTCCCTGGCAGCTTAAGTACTTGCTCCTCAGATTATGTGATACATAGGGATTAGTTCGTGGCCAGCAAGGTGCGCTTCATGCCCTACTCCCAGCACACCCGCACCGTCTGCATGAGGGTCGAGCTCTACGGCTGTCCCTGGCAGCGTAAGTACTTACTCCTCAGTACTCCTCAGATTATGTGATACACAGGGACTAGTTCGTGGCCAGCAAGGTGCGCTTCATGCCCTACTCCCAGCACACCCGCACCGTCTGCATGAGGGTCGAGCTCTACGGCTGTCCCTGGCAGCGTAAGTACTTGCTCCTCAGATTATGTGATACACAGGGACTAGTTCGTGGCCAGCAAGGTGCACTTCATGCCCTACTCCCAGCACACCCGCACCGTCTGCATGAGGGTCGAGCTCTACGGCTGTCCCTGGCAGCGCAAGTACTTACTCCTCAGATTATGTGATACACAGGGACTAGTTCGTGGCCAGTAAGGTGCGCTTCATGCCCTACTCCCAGCACACCCGCACCGTCTGCATGAGGGTCGAGCTCTACGGCTGTCCCTGGCAGCGTAAGTACTTACTCCTCAGATTATGTGATACACAGGGACTAGTTCCTGGCCAGCAAGGTGCGCTACATGCCCTACTCCCAGCACACCCGCACCGTCTGCATGAGGGTCGAGCTCTACGGCTGTCCCTGGCAGCGTAAGTACTTTCTCCTCAGATTATGTGATACACAGGGACTAGTTCGTGGCCAGTAAGGTGCGCTTCATGCCCTACTCCCAGCACACCCGCACCGTCTGCATGAGGGTCGAGCTCTACGGCTGTCCCTGGCAGCATAAGTACTTACTCCTCAGATTATGTGATACATAGGGATTAGTTCGTGGCCAGCAAGGTGCGCTTCATGCCCTACTCCCAGCACACCCGCACCGTCTGCATGAGGGTCGAGCTCTACGGCTGTCCCTGGCAGCGTAAGTACTTACTCCTCAGATTATGTGATACACAGGGACTAGTTCGTGGCCAGCAAGGTGCGCTTCATGCCCTACTCCCAGCACACCCGCACCGTCTGCATGAGGGTCGAGCTCTACGGCTGTCCCTGGCAGCGTAAGTACTTGCTCCTCAGATTATGTGATACACAGGGACTAGTTCGTGGCCAGCAAGGTGCGCTTCATGCCCTACTCCCAGCACACCCGCACCGTCTGCATGAGGGTCGAGCTCTATGGCTGTCCCTGGCAGCGCAAGTACTTACTCCTCAGATTATGTGATACACAGGGACTAGTTCGTGGCCAGTAAGGTGCGCTTCATGCCCTACTCCCAGCACACCCGCACCGTCTGCATGAGGGTCGAGCTCTACGGCTGTCCCTGGCAACGTAAGTACTTACTCCTCAGATTATGTGATACACATGGACTAGTTCGTGGCCAGTAAGGTGCGCTTCATGCCCTACTCCCAGCACACCCGCACCGTCTGCATGAGGGTCGAGCTCTACAGCTGTCCCTGGCAGCGTAAGTACTTTATATCTTCAGAAGTTAGAATATTTGTGCACAGTCCCGCAAATTTAATCTATTTGCAAGTCCTTTTGCATGTGCTTGTGGCTTTACATATCGTCCACGTCAAGGTCATTAGACTCGGGAAAGAACAGGAGACAAGGAACGGGAAGGAATTCGGTCATTGCTTTTTGAAGGAATCATCGCGGCATTCGCCTGTACTGATTTGGGGAAATCATGGAATACCCAAATCTGAATGGCAGCACAGGGATTCGAACCCGCGTTCTCCCGAATGCGAATCAAGAACGTTAACCGTTCACCCACAACGCACGGTTTTTTAAGTGCTCTATGTTTTCTATCATGCAGGTAAAAATAATCATTAATTTTTTCCATCTCCGGTGATACGACATCTCATTTAGTGTAGTTCTGGTATTTTCTGTAGAAGACAGAATTTCGTGATATTTATATACAGTGTATTCAACCAAATTTACATTGGTCCTGAATATTTTTGGAAAGCAGCAACAATATCTTACATCCTTCGGTTGAGTATTAAGGCAACGGACCACTAATCTTGTGTAGTTACAAGAGGTGCTAGAAAGAAACACAACATTCATTTTCAGGCGGCTTTTCTATGATGACATTAGCAATATACATTTCAGGGTTTCACAAACACAAAAAGTATAATTTATTGACTACAACATTTAATGACTGGAATAGATCCTCCTTTTATGATGCATGCTGTTAAACTCGCCAGAGAATATTTAGCTACACAAATACTTTACAGTACCAAACAAATTTACAGCGATTGCGACATTATGTTGGTAAATTGTAGTGAATGCTTTCGTGAAATCTTATAAATAGTATTTGGGGAGTCTGTCTGGGTTATTTTGCACACTTAATGGGTTCAAACTTCAAATCACTTCAGTGACTACTCCACAATACATATATTTATATATATATATGTTTTGTATTTGCGCATCTTCAACGAAGCGGTCATTAGGGGCACCAGTTGGTTGGAGACAAGCGACGGAAAGAAATTCGGCCAAGGCCTTTTGAAGGAGCCATCCTGGCATTCATCTGGAGTGATTTCTGGGAAAAAAGGAAAACAGAAATGTGAATAGCAGGAAGTGAGTTTGAACACGCGTCCAGCTGAATACCACTACCTAGCATTATCGCTCACCATCCTGGATCAGTGAACTACGAACCATCCTGATTAATGATTTCGCACCATTTTCTTGATTGCTTGATAAATAATGACTGTCACATATATATATATATATATATATATATATATATATATATATATATATATATATATATATAGAGATAGATAGATAGAGATAGATAGATAGATAGATAGATAGATAGATAGATATAAAGATGAATGTGTGTATGTTTGTTTGTTGCTTTGTTCTTCATACAAATCCACAGTATTCATCCGATTTCGATGAAAGTTTGCACACTTATCCTTTGAAACAAGGAGAAAAATACTGTCTACATTCGGTTGAAAAATTTTATGTATAAATAGTACATGTTGTCTTGTAATTTGAAAAACTTCTGATGGTGATAAACAGACGCGTAGGATGTGCGGGGTCTCTGTAATGCCTTTCCGTATAGCAGTCTCGTAGCTCATTGGTCAGTTCGCATCGAGCCGCCGTCGCGTGCGGTTGCTCGATACTTTCCTCAAGCGAGGTTCAGTGAGTGTATCAGTGAAAACTTAGCTTGTGGTTTACGATAGTGAAAATGGAATCGACGATACGGAAGAATACACTGAAATTTGCGTTCGACGCGAAGGAGACAAGACCACGTGCATATGACTTCCATGAATGGCTGTATGAAAAATTCGACTTGACAGACGCAGATGTATACGGAATCCAAATGGACTTCTTGACCTATGCAGTATACGTTAAAATGACAAATGACAACTTGTGCAATACTATCGTAGAGAAAACTGGAGGGAAAGCCGACTACCAGAACCCAGATGGAACCGTAAGTACCGTATATATAAGCCACGCAGGGCTGGGGCTACGATCAGTAAGAGTTTTTAATGTACCATTTGAAATTAGTAATGCTAGTGTAACGGCAGCAATCCGAAACTATGGTGAAATAATAACGGCGACCGACGAAAAATGGAGCCCTAAGTTCAGATTCCAAGCAAACAACGGCATACGGTGTGTGAAAATTGATTTAAAAAAACATATACCTTCCTATATAATGATACAGGGTTTCAAAGCATTAATAATATATGAGGGACAACCACGCACATGCTCTGTTTGCAATGAGCCAGGACATCTAAGATCTGAGTGTACAAAACGCCGACCATTACAACTTCCAAGAGTAAAATTGTCAACATCAGAAACTATAACAGCAAATGCTACAATCGCGGAAGCGAGTAAGGAAAGTAGCAACACAGCGTCTTATGCAGAAGCCACGGCACAAGTCAACAGTGTAAACATAGGCCACACTGTAACATCAGCATGTGAGCCACACACAGAAACGTTGGAAAACACGGAAAACATGGAGATCGATGTAGAGGACAACTCGGAACAGCTCGGCGGTAAACAGGAAACACAAGCCGAAAAATCTGGACAAGAAGAAGAAGAAAACGAAGAACAAGAACCGGAACAGAAATTACATGAAAAAGAAATAGAAGAAGAGAGTATCCCAGAACATGTCATACACATAGAAACATTTACAAATAAAACAACTCACCAGGCAGAAGAAGATTCCGAAACAAAACAACGGATTGAAATGCACAGCTCAACGATCAATAACAAAGCCGAGAAAGAAATAAGCGAGAAGAGAATAACAAGACAATCTAGCAGAAGTGCAAATAAGGATGGTGCAAGTCAATACATAGCAAAAAAACGCCGAGCTCTCAGTGAACGACTCGAAAACAACGGCAAACCAGTAAAAAGAATAGCAGAAAAAGTAGAACGAACAACAAATAACGCCAAATCAAGACAAGAAGAAGAAGAAGAAGAAGAAACAACCAAAGTGAGAATTGAAGGACAAGACACACCAAAATACGTAAACGATCAGAAGATAAGAGAAGAAGATAAACCAAAACTCCTCAGTAAAGACAGCTGGTACGAGGAAGTAATGGGGGGATCTGAGGAGACGTAAAATAACCAATGACAAGCAATCAAAGTTATAGCATTGCAACTATAAATATGAACAGAGTAATTACGCCATTCAAAATAAAATGCCTAGCGGATTATATTAAACAAAACAGTATTGACATCGCAATGTTACAAGAAGTGACTTATACGGAACTAAACATCCCTGGATACGATGGAATAATCAACTACTCCAAAGAATCCAACACGGGAACGGCCCTCGTGATTAGAGAGGGAATTGAGACGGTTAGTACAGAAACATTAACAAACGGCAGGGCCATTGCAACTACAATAAATAACACGCGAATAATCAATGTTTACGCCCCCTCTGGCAATAATAATCGAGCCCAAAGAGCACACTTCTACAAAACAGAGCTACCCTATCTCCTGCGAAATACCACAGGTGCAATAATAATGGGAGGTGACTTTAATTGTGTACTAAGCCAAAAAGATCAAACCCCAAATTTCAATGGTTGCAGGGAGCTGACTAACCTCATTCGAGGGATGGACTTTCAAGACGCTTGGGAATGCATTCACGGAAATGCCAAAGCCTACACATATGTATCAAACAACTCGGCAAGCCGACTCGACAGGATCTACGTAACGGAGACTCTCCGAACCAAAACAACCAGTGCAAACATTTTTCCTCTAAGCTTTTCAGATCACAACAGTATGCAATGTACTGTCAACATGCAGAGGCAGCCAGTTAGCAGAGGCAAAGGATTCTGGAAATGTAACATCTCTATGCTTGAAGACCCGGCGCTAGACGAAGAAATCAAAAGTGTCTGGGACGAATGTCTAAAAAACTGTAAAAAATATAAAAGCACACTATCTTGGTGGGTTGAACATGTGAAACCGAAACTAAAACGAACCTTAATCTCCTGGGGGACACAAAAGAACTATTGGATGAAGGGCACAATTGAGTATTATTACAGATGCATCAAGGAATTATACCAAGAGCCCACCATAACTGTCGAAACTAATATAAAAATAAAAAAATACAAAGCCAAGATCCTATCATTACAAAATATGCAAGCAAACAAACTTCTGACAACTTCAAAACCGACTGACGTCGCAACCAAAGAAACGGCAGCCTTGTACCACCTTATAAGGAGCACAAAAAGGAGTAAAAAAAACTTTAATAACCAATATAATTAAAGAAAATGGTGAAAACATCAAGGACGGAAGAGATATAATTAAAGAAATTACCACGCATTATAAAAATATTTTTAAGTCAACTCCAACTAGTACGGCGGCAATCTCCGAGTTAATATCCAACTCAAGTAACACAGCAAGTGTGGAAGAATCAGCAACTCTAACAAGAATTTTTGACCTGGATGAAATTCATACATCGATAAACAAAGCAGCAAGAGGGAAATCCCCAGGACCGGATGGGTTACCCATAGAATTTTATATTCATTACTGGCCCATGCTAAGAAATAAGTTAACAGAGATTCTAAACGACTTATGGACAGAGGATAATCTTCCCACCGCCTTCACAGAGGGCATCATAGTGCTAGTACCCAAAGGCAACCAGATCAAAAAAATCAATGAAATACGACCAATAACTTTGTTAAATTCAGACTTTAAAATACTAACGAGAATCCTCAAAACTAGACTGGAACCCCTCATGGAGAAAATCTTAGGACCTCATCAAACCAGTGCTATTCCCGGACGTAGCATCTTAAATACTGTTGTGCGAATACCGTGATATTATCAGCATAAACGCAGAAAAACAAACGCCATCAGCTCTACTATTCCTCGATTTTGAAAAAGCTTTTGACCGAATTGAACATAATTACCTCTTAAAAATCATGGAACATAAAGGATTTGGCTCCCCATTCGTGGAAGTAATAAAGAAAATAATTACAAACACACATTCAAAACTTCTTATAAACGGACACCTGTCAGCGCCCGTCAAGATAGAAAGATCGATAAGACAAGGATGCCCGCTATCAATGATCCTGTACGCACTGGCAACGGAACCCCTGCTTGAGAAATGTCACCAAAATTTAACAGGCATTAATCTAAACGGATACAAATTTACATGCAGAGGATACGCAGACGACATTTGTATAGCCGAAACTTCAGCGGAGGACATCCAAAAAACGTGGGAAATAATCACAACGTTCACGGAAGCAACAGGCGCAAAACTTAACCCAAAGAAAACTGCACTGCTCCAAATAAGTGGAGCAGAGATCCCACCTCCAACAGACATCTGGTACGAGCAAGTAGAAGAACATAAGACATTAGGCATTGTTTTTCAAAAGAACATTATGAAAACAATAACTAAAAACTGGCTCATAACACTACCAAAAATTAGGGCTGTTATAAACATGCACTGTGATAGAGATCTGGATGCAATACAGAAGGCTAAAATCGTACAAGTATCTTTATTGAGTAAAATGGTCTACATCGCCCAAGTACTGCCGATACCCGACACAATTGCAGATCGGATACAGAATCTGCTAGGGTGGTTCGCAAGCAGGGGTAAGATCTTCAAAACAGCGTTCAAAACAATGACTCTACCCCTAGGAAAAGGAGGCATAGGAATGATAAGCGTACGCGAAAGATGCTGCGCATTATTCCTCAAAAGAACCATAACGACAGCGGAAAATGACCCAAACGGCCCAACAAATAACTTGATTAAAGAAACAAAACCAGTCACTGAGGAAATACCTTTCAACATGGCCGCGATAAAGTTCAACTTACCACATATGAGAAAATTTCATCTAGAAACAACTTATGCAAAAACCAAAGGATGCACGCTGTACAACAAGACAACAAAAGAAATCTACAAAATAATCAACACATCTAACCACAGAAAAAAATCGAAATTAAAAATCCACAATACAACTGGAGCAACATCTGGAAAAATATAACGAATAAAACTCTAAACACTAAAACACAATCCTTGTGGTATGACGTCGTAAATGAAAAAATCTCAACCAACAGAAGACTTTACGAAATACATCTATCCCCGAATGACAGGTGCAGAAATTGCGGAAATACTGACACCCTGATACACAGAATAACGTGTAACCAAAACCAGAAAATATGGAATTGGGCAAGAAGAAGAATAGCCTTCCTTGACAGAACATCACCGTTAACCGTGAGCATCCAGGAAATACTGAAACCTGAGAAAAAGAGATATCCTGAAACCAAACACAACACGATACAATGGATACTAGGCAATACCCTAACTTATATGCTACAAACGGAAAAGAGTACTTACGATGAATATATAGCATATATGAATACTATATATTACGAAATTATCCAAACTCAAAATTATAAAAAAGACTTCGCACGGATGCTCGATATAATAATGACAGAATCATTCCAATGATCACAATTTAACCAAATAAAACTGTTTATAAACCCCGCCTAGACCCAAAGAGAGACTTCTTGAATCAAAGGCACGAGGGGAACCTAACTGTACCAAATATTCAAATCATAAAGAACCTCAAAAAACAAAACATCCAACTGATGGAAATACCACCAATAAATACAAATCAGGAAAAGAGAACATTGAAACCCAAATTTTATTATAAAATGGTTTAGAGCCAGGCAAAGAGCCAACCACTGGCGAGCGAAAGGCAGGGCTGAAGGGGAGGAAGGAGGCCCAAAAAAAAAAAAAAAAAAAAAAAAAAAAATAAAAAAAAAAAAAAAAAAAAAAAAAAATTTGGTTAAAACGCTTGCTTGCTGCTGTCTGGATCGTGGTCTCCAGGTTCAAATCTCCGAGGAGGCAAAGATTTTTAAAAATTGTTTTTGATCGTAAGAGTCACGCCTGGACCGTCGATTATTCGGATTGAATGTTAAACTGTACTGTAGATATCACAAATTTAGGGTTCAATGCGAGGCAAATCGCAGGTAGTCTTGCAATGCTGTAGGTGTACACTTTTTTTACGTTATAATGATCCCTCAGGGGTTGTTCGCAGTCAGTGTGTGTGCGTGATCTGCATAATAATACTATAAATGCGGAAGTTAGTCTCTGTGTTTTTGTTACGTTTTTGACTACTAAATGGCTATACCGATATTTATGGAATTCGACAAGAAATCTGTAGGAAAGGCACAGGAAATTTTTTCCGGTACGGTAATCATTTGTAGTCACGAAATTTGAGAAACTTTTTCGAATGGTGACAGAAATATGTTGGAAACTGATTCTCTTCAAGAGTCAGGTTCAACGGTAGAATAATATAGTGATAGCTTTCCAGATATATTATGCCGACTAAGTGTTGTTTGGGATCAATCCTTTGTTACCAACAATTTTCTATATTCAATTCTGGAAAAAGAAATTCTTAATCCACGCGTTAATTACCGTAGCTGTTAACAGGGCGATAAATTTCAGCAAAGGAGAAAGTACTTACAGATATTTCAGTGTTACTGACATTTGATCTATCTAATTAAAAATATAAATGAATGGAATTAAAAACTTTTAAACACAGTTCAAACTTACATAATTCGATATTTCCAGTCGTTTAATCTGCAAGCAGCTGTGGTTGTTGCTAAATAAATATGGGCTCAGGATATTCAGAATTCTAAATTCTAAAAAATTATCGATAATATCATGTATTTCAAAATTAGGAACTTCCAAGATTTTTATCGTTGTTAATTAGCTGATTTTAACAATTATCTAACCAAGTATAAATCTTTTATATTAATTTTTGAATTTCAAAGCTATTACGATAATCAACGACAACGTTAGCTTGCCATACGTTGTTCCAGACTTCAGAGTAATCACTTTCATCGTATTCTCTTAAGTAATATGCGTTGTCTGGAGTCTGCGAGCTCATCACGAAAGCTATTGGCTAGAGAACGGTGACGTCGCGTGCCATCCATCACTCGCAAATTAACAGCGATCCTAAAGCTACAATAGTACGTTCGTTTAAATTTAATGTTGTTTTTTGTATATTCACGGACAACTAGATTCAGAAACTCATGTAAGGGGAAAGGTATTCGATGTTGACGCTATATTAACTGTATCAGTCATAGAAACTAGGTTAAAGAATAACCAAAGAATTTTTTAGCGGAAGATAATAAACAATGACATTTATTAAAAATTCAGAGAAAGTTTACGTGAAACGTCCATAATCGCGAAATGTATCAATAAAATAAATAACAATTACCAGTTTTCGAAATTATACTCTCTGTCACTTAAAGTATAATGCATTTATTTATTAAAAAATCGTATGTAAATACTCTGATAATCTAATCAGAGTAAGGCACTCAAATAACGAAAAATATCATTAAAATCATTCTTATTTGTTTTTGCTTACTAGCTTTTCCAGAATAATTTCCTGCCACCATCATAGATGATGCCCGTAGCTTTGATACACGTGTTAGCTATTAAATTAACTTTAAGTTTACCTTTTATGAAGATTTAAATCATGAAGGATATAACTATGTATACGCGATGTGAAACTATATTTATTAAACGCAATTCAACAACGATATTCTGGCCACAAAATAATAGCGACCAGAGATATTAAAAATTAGAGATTATGTGCACAGATTAATACATACGCAACTGCTATGAAATTAATTGCCATAATACAGTAATAAATTTTGCTTTTCTTAGCATTTTATTTATAAAAAAAGTGGACAAACATTTCGTCTGAAAAAACTTGGAACTAATGAAAGTAACATTTAAGATTCTTAAATTTCTCATGGTCTCTGCTATAACCACGAATGTCAAATCTCATTCCGGCCTATACTAAATTTCAATTTAATTAAAACTTTCACTAATATTGCTGCTTGATCAAAGTTTCTTTTTTACTATTTGTTATGCTTATTTGCTTTTTACATGTTTTACTGAGCATTTTCGGTAATGGTCTTTGTTCACGTTCGCTGTACGTGAGTTATTAGGTGATTTGAAGTGGATATGAGGCAAAAAATGATACCGAATCGAATATTCTACCAATTCATTTCTTCACAGCTATTTGATAATCTGAAATCTGTATAATTTCTGCGGACATTATAGATTTTATGAAAAAAACTACATTATTAATAACAAAAAAAAAAAACATTAAAACGCGGGGACGAGATGCTTTGTTTGTTTTCTTGCTGCGAGTCTGAGTCAATGCGTATTTTGTTTACGACCCATTACCTGTTACGTAAGAAGCAGCGAAAAAGCGAGGGGTAATGCAGGATTTTACTATTTAGAAAGGTACTTTTTATTACAACTAATGATTTGGTTATCAGCATACATTTGTCACTAGCCACTAACGCAGTGCAACGGGCTTCACTCTAGTTGTTTATAAGATATTATATTTTTTTTGTTAACAGTATTTAAATTTCTATATTTCATTACATTCAAATGTATGCTAAAAATACTTTACTAGTTATCTCACTCTAACATTTCTCTCTCGAATATTTCAACGTATTAAGAAATGCTGTAGATATATCTATTATTTTAACAAAATTCTTATAACGAAGTTGTTTACCCTATTATTCTTTTTTGGAATATTTTCTTTCTCAATCACGGATGAGCACTCAATGTCACCAAAAAATCTGAATTTAACTTCTCAAACAAAATTGTCGATTTTAACCTGTCATTGATATTGTCCGATATTTTTAGCAAGCTGGAATTGCAGTACTTAATAGCTGTTCAGTGTTAAAAAAACAAGTGAACGAAATTTTTTTGAAAGTTTAATTAAAAATATTTGTGGCCATATTAATAGGTAACCCGGACGAATCGTATTCTGCTACTATAATAATTAATAGTTCCATGTGGCCATAATGACCTGGAGACAGGTTTTTAATTGGCTGCGCATTCCGCCCCTGTCGTAGCCACCTTAACCTAACCCGATAATCCTACCGGGTACAGGGGACCTACAGGCTAACGTGGAACCCGCTCCACGGAAGCGTTCTGGCATACTTCTCATTACACAGCAAGCTGTGCCAGAGGTGAAGGTCGGGTTAAGTGCCTATGAAAATCCCGCCGAGACAGAGATTCGAACCAGAGACCTTTCGATCTCCAGTTAGACGCCTTAACCACTGAGCCACCAGACCGCTCGATTCTGCTACTAATAATTGTACCTAATAATTGCATTTAAATCAATAACAGACGGACGTAGAAATCATACAGCCGGATCTTAGGTTATAAGAACACCAAACTTACGCTACCATATTTTCTCAAAGCTCTCGCAGGTAGGATTTGTAAACTTTGTTTTAAAAAGGTCCGTTAAAATTACTTTGTAATGTTTAGACTGAACTCCCGCTTCCAGGTTCCAGTGTATGTAGTGAATGATTAATTATTTTAATATTACAAAAAAATTATTTTGAGGATCTTAGACTGTCACGATGAAACCTTGGTTCCTCTACCAATGCCGCTAATTTGAAGACGTAACTCTTATTTCCGCCATCTCTACAATAACTTGTTTACATCATGTTGGAGAAAGTAAACAGATTGACAGACATCTGCTGCTGGTACTGTTTCTCGTCTATTTTTCCGTGACAGCCCTATTAAGTTTACTACACTGTATACAGGGTGTTACAAAAAGGTACGGCCAAACTTTCAGGAAACATTCCTCACACACAAACAAAGAAAATATGTTATGTGGACATGTGTCCGGAAACGCTTACTTTCCATGTTAGATCTCATATTGTGGACGGCTGTGATACAATACGCCATTCTCCAGGGCTGCATCAGCGCATCAGGGATTCCATGCGACGGAGGGTGGATGCATGTATCCTCGCTAACGGAGGACATTTTGAACATTTCCTGCAACAAAGTGTTTGAAGTCACGCTGGTACGTTCTGTTGCTGTGTGTTTCCATTCCATGTTTAATGTGATTTGAAGAGAAGTAATAAAATGAGCTCTAACATAGAAAGTAAGCGTTTCCGGACACATGGTCCACATAACATATTTTCTTTGTTTGTGTGTGAGGAATGTTTCCTGAAAGTTTGGCCGTACCTTTTTGTAACACCCTATATAAAGAAACTGATGGCTGAAATCAAAGATGCTTCGAGACATCCCTTTTTTTAAAACAGAAAAAAGGTTCCTCCATAGTGTACTTCAGTGATTTATTAACTTTTTTATAATGTGTAATAAATCATGAGGCCATAAAATTTTATTATGCAGTTATGCCTTATATGAGTGACAATCCAAAACATTAAAATTCTTGTTTCTTGGTGGTATTGAGTGTTTTAACGGTCACGGTGGAATGTTAATTCCAAACTTGTAAGTGCAGGAAAAAACATGTTTTGGTCTACCAGTCGAAACAGCGTTACACAGGGTGAATCAAAACAACACCGTTAAGGCTTGGCGTTATTTCGGCAAGTCGTGATAAATGTCAACCTAATCTTGGTTTCAAAGAGTTCAAGGTAATATACATAACCGAAAAAAAGGATCCAAAATGTTCCAAATCCCAAACATTTCATTGTCATTGTTGCCATAAACACCAGACCTTGGCCTCTCAAACATTCGTTAAATTACAAATTTCAAATATATATATATTTCTGGTATACATTTCATGTGAGATTATGAGGCCTCTTTTTCCTATTTTATTTTAACAAATAACCAAAACTCCCGTACGGACGATTCTCCAATGGAATATTTCTACTCGACTGATCAGTTAAAACATTTAACATGACCAATGAAACACTTCAATAATGAGTCTGTGACAGTACAAAAATATGTTCATAAGAAAATTATATTTTTGTTCCTGAAAGTAGATAGAAATTAATAATATATATACTCTTAGAGAAAAAAAGCAATAAGATATAAGTTGCTATGGAGATAATGACTCGAGAGATGTTAGTTATCGGCGTAGATGAGTAGATTGAATGCTTGAGATAATCATTGCCAAAGGAAAACCTGCATCTTCTGAGAGTAACCAGTTTCATTGTAATCCCTAGTAGATTCAAATAATATATAATAAACAATATATGTTTGGATCGAAAGAACTGAGTTATTTATAATTATAATCAGTCCATCAAATCATCGACAAGCGTCACAAGGCATAAAGAACTAGGAGCAGCATAAGTTTTAAAAGATTTTTATTTTCAATTTCCTTCAAATAATATTTTGGTTACTTTTGAATAGCAAAAAATACAAAACTCAAAAACTTGGTGATAAATGTGTACCAATATTTGAAGCATAAATAATATGGTATTGAATACCTATACAATAAAATATGCCACAAAATAATAACAATACCCGATAGTGTAGTTGTCGCGTTATGACTAAGGATCAGTGAGGTTCAACAAGGCTAGGTTAGAATTCTGGGCCATTCGTACCAGTCAAAGAGCGGTTTTAGGCGGTTTTCCGCAGTCATATTTGTCAATGCTGGGACGGTCTCAAATTTCCGCTCTCAAAAATTACTCATTTCACTTAGAAAAAACACATACATCGGACAAAACATACTTTACAATAATCACAGACATATGGCCACATTCAAGTTGTACCCCTTGCTCCAGGAATTGACAATCCCTGGTTCTAACTTCCCGGTGGTAACATAGGATAAATTATTAGTTTCAAGCCATTTTCGGAATCAAGGCTTTGCGTGATCCGGAATGGTCAAATCAGAAATAATAATAATAATAATCTTTAGAAACCTGCTTGCATACTTAACATCTTTTCGCTCTAAACGCAAATCACTAACTAAATAATAGCCATAAAAACGCGAGTCAAGATACTGATAATTTCTTCAGAGTGCTTCGAGTTGCAACTTTTAACAATTTCGCGGTTTATCCTTGATGTCTGATACATTCCCATAATATTTGGGAAAATATCGTGATATCCTTGTTGAACTACGCTGTTCAATTCATTTCCATTGACGTCCTTTCTCCAAAGCCATTCGTTCGCATATTTCTCTACCACAATTACACTACGTTATTGTCGCAGTCTTTCTTTCACTTAATCGTAACTTCTTATCAAATAACTGGATTGAAGGATGACTGGAAGCAAGCAGTGTGTGTTTCCTAATAGGCAAACTCTACGTTCACAACGTTCTTCACACAAACAATTTCCTTCATAATGTTGGATGAATGTATGATTTGGTGCTTGTTTTCTCCTATATAACTTCTCTAAACCATTCTAGCCTTGTGCTCTACCTCAACTCATCTATTGCAAATCATTTGCTTTTTTTCTCTGCCCAACATCCATATTTTCTAATTGCTTTTCTGTTTGCTGTGGATTCAGATACATTCAGATCATTTTTACGCAGTTCTATTTATTTTGCCCTCTTCCAATTCTGAACTGCTGTAATCGGTATTTTTACCTATTTAACTAGTACTCACCATAAATATTTAATATACAACATGACCTTGTGGCAAATAGCTTTAATTAAAAAACAAGACTCCATTGAAGACCTTACTGTTTATATCAGCTAAAATTAATTAACTCTCCAAACACCTCTTCGTCTCCTGAGCTAACCGCTTCAACACAGCATACCAAATATAAGCTACAGCCTCGGTTATCTACTTCAAATTTTGCGTCAACTATTCGCTTCACTAACGAATTAACTTGTCTGTCGTGTTCTAAAAAGTGACACACCATTCTGTGAGACTGTTCCAGAAATTCCTTACTTCGACTATCATTTCCCAAACATGTTCATTAAATATTTTATCTGCAGTACTTAATTTAAGAAGCCCTTCTATAATATCACAAATTAATGTTTCCAGTTTTCTTCTTTTTTTATATTTCTAATGTCAAAGCTTCATTTTGATAAAGATCTGAGCTCCGTAATATCTTCAACAATTGTAGGGGCTAAGAATACACTAATAATAAAATTATCGTTTTATGCATTTTTGGACATTGCTGCTGTTATTTTCATGTAAACGTCAGTAGCATATACTGAATTGCTGTTGAAAAAAAGGAAATAATTGACAAAACAAAATACGATGATAAACAAACTAAATCAACATCCATACTCAACCGAAGTTTTCCGAGCACACTTGCATTTCCTATATTTCCGACAGTACTACGCATTAGTTTTGAGTTAAAAAAACAGCGTTTTTGACGTAATTCTCTTCATAATTATGTGATATGCTCATTCGTGACAGGTTTTTTGTAATCTCGATTGTACTTTGCCCTCATGTATCGTGACATTTTAAGAAAATCGGGAAATTTGTAAAATTTTCCTAATTTACAAAACTGTATCTTTTCGAGTTTTTGGAATAAATACTCAGACTCCCAGATGATTTGCAACCCATACACTCGTCTAGAAAACGAATCTTTGGTAACTCGGATCGTATAATTAGTCTCTGATTTATGATCGCGTTTATGTACAGGTGTCGAATCTGGGAAGTCAATAGTCATCGGCTCATTTTGAGCGCTCATTTCACAACGTCCGACTTCCAAGAATATCGAAGTCCTACTGGCACAGACGTTCGTCCTTCCTCTTGAAACGAGACCAAGATGACGGCGCTATTTCTACTTTTAGCAGAGTTATTGGTGTTTTAAAATACTTTGACTTAAACTGTCACCCAACATCAATTTTAAAGACGTTTTCATGTCAAAAGTGTTTTCTGCAAACGACAGGGGAGACCGGAGCTGGTTGGCGTATCGAGCAGGTTAGCCATCAGCTTCTAATTACCTCTTAAGAGTGTATGGAAACGTCACCTGTTGACCACGTGACCTCCATAGCCTTAACTACTTCCCAACAAAACAACTCTGTAAGTTCTCTAGTTCTGGGGGAGGGGGAGAGGGTGTTTTTCGCAAATTTCATTCAGTAAGTAATTTGTCTAAACTATCTTATTTGTTTGCTGTATTACATGCTGCATGGGATAGGCTTAACTTGTGTAGTGCATTTGAATCATTGAACTAAGAGCATTGTTTTTTACATTGGTAAAACATTTTTTGTCAGTACAGTACTTATTTCAAATGCAATCTTTGTTATAAAGATGTGTTTGGGGTAGGTTGGCCATCCGTTTTTTGGGATTGGTTGCCACATAGCCAAAAGTGGGGAAAACGAAGAAACTAAGCGCAAAATCTATGTTATGATTTCAAGCGAGGAGGAGAGCCCAACTGTGAGTTACGATGGCAGAGATAATAGGTTTGATGAACGCCTGCATGATAGTAACACGAATGAGCCAGACCCTAGACACACCGTGGGCAGGAGATAGGGCTATCTAGTCCAGTTAACATTTCAGAAGATCATAATGTTGAAGTCTAAAACCAAAGAGCTAAAGTAGCCTCAGCTCAAGAATAACTGGTAGTGGTCACCTACTGTGGTGCTCAGTGTACACTAATCGTAACATCATTGAATAGAATTGAGATTCTAGTTAAAAAAAATGGTAATGTATGGTTTTTGATGAGCTCTAAAAAAACTAGATGAAATTTGGTGCAAATATGAAATGTGAGAAAAGCTCGTGAGCCACAACTAATGAGTCAAGTGCAACAAACCTACGCCATCGACATGAAGCCTATTTGATTTAATTCCTATATTTACACACTCTTATTTCTCTTAGTTTCTCGGAGGCTTGCTTTCAGTCATCTATTTTCTTTTTTAAATTAAAACGTATGAAAATGGGTAAAAACAACCTATTTATATTTACTTAAAGCTTTTCTACGAATTCCAGGTTCGTTTTCTATTTTGCTCTCTCTCAATTCATTATTTTTTTTCAAACGTTTGACGAGGGTTATGCCAACTAACCCCATTCAGATAACTATGTACGATCTCGCGGGGCAATGCTATACAGGGCGAGTCAAAAATCCTTGGACACCTTCATAAGTTGGAAGAGTGAAGGGAAAACTGAAAAGTGATGATGGGAACAGAGGTTTTATGTGGGGCCACAACTTTTGGAATGAATGTCATTCATGGCCGCCATCTTGAAATCAGCCTGGAAAAAAGAGATACATGAGTCAGTATCAAGGTACCTTTGAACATTAATGACTTCTAAATGGTACAAGATAGACAAAAACAAATTACACCACTAAATTCCTGAGCTCAAGCGAGTGTTATTTGATGTGTCATACACCCCACTTCCCATTTTTTTTAAAAATGACTTGAATCCAAAATGACGGCCATGAATGACATTCACTCCAAAAGTTGCGGCCCCACATCAAACCTCTGTTCCCATCATCACTTTTCAGTTTTCCCTTCACTCTTCCAACTTCTGAAGGTGTCCAAGGACTTTTGACTCGCCCTGTATAAAAACTTTTCGTATTTCAAGCCGCGTCAAAATTGAGTCGTCTGGTGACGTTTCTGAAGCTTTCACTGCTTCCTTTGTCAAGCCGCGCTTAACATCACTGAAGTCTGCCGCACGGTAGTCTGTTATATAGTGCTACCAGCCGAAGGTGGAGGAGAAAGAGCGTGGAGGGGCGGTCTAGTTGGACCACGCGAGATCGAGCTATATCTTTATACATAAAGATGAATGTATGTATGTTTGTTTGTTGGTTTGTTTGTTCTTCATACAAATCCACAGTTTTCATCCGACCTCGATGAAACTTTGCACACTTATCCTTTGAAACAAGGAGAAAAATACTGTCTACATTTGGTTGAAAAATTATCTGTATAAATAACACATGTTGTGTCATAACTTCGAAATACGGCGATAGGCAGACACGTTGGATGTGGACGTCTCCAGAGCGTGTTTCCGTGTAGTGAACTGGCTCAGTGGCTAAAGAGCTTGCTTACGAACGTCGTGGTCTCCGGTTCAAATCTCCGTAAAAATTTAAAAATTGTTTTTCATCGTAAGAGTCAGGCCTGGGCCGTAGGTTATTTGGATTGAATGTTAAACTGTAGATATTATAAAGTTAGGGGTGCAATGCGAGGCAAATCGTAGGTATGCTTGAAATTTTGTAGGTGTACACGTTTTTACGTTATAATGATCCCTCAGGTGTTGTTCGCAGTCAGTGTGTGAGTGTGAACCACAGTAATACTAATATAAATACGGAAGTAAGTCTCTGTCTTTTTGTTACGTTTTGACGACTATGTGGCTATATCGTTGTGATGGAATTTTATAAGGAAAGCTGTGTGAAGGGCACAGGATATTTTTTCCAGTATGATTAACAGTTGTAGTCACGAAATTTTGAAATCTTATCAAATAGTGACAGAAATATGTTGGAAATTGATTCTCTTCAAGAGACAGGTTCGACGGTAGAATGATATAGTGATAGCTTTCCTGTCATATTATGCCTACTCGATATTGTTTGGGACCAATCCTTCGTTACCAACAACTTTTTATATTTAATTCTGGCAAAAAAATTCTTAATCCACGCGTACAAAGTCGCGGGTACGAGGCTAGTTAGGGCATAGAAGTTATCCGATCATGACGTCATCAAGTGAGCAGGACCCAACTAGAGCGCCCCTCCACGCGCTTTCCTCTATGCTCTCGGCTGGTAGCCCTACATAAAAGACTACCTTGGGGCAGACTTTAGTGATGTTAAGCGGGGCATGACAATGGAAGCGATGCAAGCTTCCGAAAAGTCGCCAGACGACTCAATTTTGACGCGGCTTGAAACCGGAGAAGTTTCTACAACCCCATTAAATTGGCCAAACAGCCCTGCATATGGGGTTGGTTGGCCAACCACGACTTGCACTATTTGGTGATTTCCTGCAGTCATACATGTTAATAATATAAAAAAACAGAAATTTAAAATAATAGATGGATATTACAGTGGTATATTCAAAACTGGGACAGTGTTCAAAGAATCAGTTGTAAAATTCAAAACATCAAACCTGAGCCATCCATCCCTGATGTCCCCTACACTTATTATTCCCTTATCGTCGTTTGCTTGTAGAGAACGTGGTGAGCTACAAGGCGCCTCGTGGGGACCGGTGGTCGGGTGAGCTGCGCCTGGAGGACATCAGCTACGACGGCAAGCTGGATGGAGACCTCATGCTGGCCGGGCTGGGGCAGCTGGTGGACGGACGGCTGGCGACGGCAGACAGCGGCGGCGGCCCAGCCTGGAGGCCAGGTGGGTACCACAGGACTGTCACAGCTGAGGGAGCTTGCATAAACTACGTGACTCGCTCTGGGGGGGGGGGGCGGGTGACTCGAAGGGTACGCTGCGTTACGTGGGAGGAGGCGGGGAATCCGAGTCAGGCCACTTAGCTTTCCATACCTATCATTTTTCACAATTAAAATGAGGTACAGAACACACAACAGCATGTGGAATTCATTTCCTTCATTTAATTATCACCGTATGTAATTTACAATAGTCTGAGAAGATAAAACGGTAAAAAATCTTTCCTGGAATCAGAAGGGAAACAAGCTACGTGCTACGTGGGGGAGGGAGGGGGACGGGTAGAGGCAAAAGCCACGTCGGGCTACGTGGGGGGAGGGGGGTTTCACAGGAAGCCAAAATAGAGCTACGTGGTTATTGGACGTTCCCTGACAGCTACAGTGGTAGCAGGAAATTTCGCAATCGTCTAACAAAAGAACTTGTTCACCAACATTACCAGTTTTTAGAGCTGCAAAAGTAACGAGGAATTGTGTACCCGTATGTATTCGTTATTAAACAACCACTACTCGTTACTATCGAATTGTTACTTTTGACACAACGAGCTCTAGTATGGAGCATTGCATCAGTCGCGTCGCGTACGGTTTACGGGATTACTTCATTCGTACTTTGTAAAGTTTAAGTGTATTGTTCATTTAGTAAAGCAAGTCTAGGTAAAATTTGCATTGTAAAATAAAACAGAAGTTGGAATATCGCACTTTAGATTAAACGCATTTCATAAATGTTTGAAATTAATAAAATCTTACTGAACGATGATCAATAAGAAAGCAATAACAATTTCAAAATATCTATCCAAATTTTCTATTTACAAATTATGATCTGTAAATTTTAAAGTTAAACAAAAACAAAACTACAAAATAATTCTTTATGTTGTCAAAATTACTTACTTCGTTAAAAATATCAACACTTAGCAATAAATAATAGTAATTATATTAAAATAACGTACGCGCAACATAATTGTACTTACACATTTTCCTTTGTAACGAATTCAAATCAAAATTCCTAGAAATACGCGATGCATGATGTTCAAATGTTCATTCGTTTATTCGCTGGGCGAACCGTTCCAGTTCCCGCATGACGCGTCGTATTTGTTCGTTTATCGAATCAAACTGACATCCATATGAAAAATGCGAGTAACGAAATGAATTTGTGAGTAGCGTTTCGCCACTTCGAATGAGGTGACGTATTCGTTGCCCAGTAACGAATACATACGATTTACTGCAGCTCTGCCGGTCTTACAGTTACGTCCCAAATACTGAAATCAAAGTTTGATTTTATTCATTATTTCTCTTCTAAACAATCTCACCAAATTCATTTATTCTGTTCCCTATACTCTCACGACAGTCTTTTATATCGCACGTTAGTAGTAGGGGAAGGCGGAAGCTGGGCCATATCCCGTTATAGGGCAGGTGGTGGGGAACCTCCCTCCCCTCCCCTCCAATGGTGGCTTGGCGGGCTTTTGAATCAGCCAATTAGCGTTCAAGGTCGTATGACGTCACAAGATGGCGGACCGTTAGTTCCTTGACCGGCCGCCCAGATGGCAGCATCTCCCAAGGGCTTAATTTCTTTGTGTGCAGACATTCCACTTCCCCAGGAGAGCGGGGAAATTCCGCCGCCTGGGGCGTGTTTATACAATACGGCGTAGTAAGCCAGCAGCTAAAGAGTTTGACCGGACTTCGTAACCCTGGAGACTGTGCGGTTCTCATTAGGTAATGAACACCAACGGTTGCTGCCGCTACAATAGTCGCCAATATTACGATACTGGATTACAGTGTCTACAGTTCTTCACTACACCCGCGCCACACTTAAAACGCAGTAGACATTGCAACTAAAGTTATTGGCACACAATCTAAAATTGTTTAAACCAACGTACCATTACTATTGCTTAGCACTAGCTACAATTGGACAAGGTGCGTGCTACCGTTTCTCACTGTTACCTCGGGTCTCTCGCCATCTTGCTAAGATCCTCCTCCCAGAGGCAAGTATCGATATATATCGCACATTCGATAGTATCTTTAAAACCTGTTGATATACACTAGTGTCCAAAATTAAAGCAACAAACGAAAATTTTTAACGGTTGCGTTTATTTTGGCACAAAACAGTATGAATAGGTGATAGTAAAGTAGAAACAATGTAAAGAATACAGAAAATAAACAACTGCAACATGCATAACGGTAGACAAACATGTTCTTCGTTTTTTTTTCAAACCAAATGTATTTGCACACAAATTCCGACAACTGATTAATGTGCTCAATATGTGGTGTGACCACCTCCGGCAGCAATACAGGTCTGACAACGGCCGGGCATGCTGTGAATGATGTCATCAATCTCATGCTGAGGCAATTACTCCCATTCTCCTTGCCCACACCATTAGGGATCCTCCTTCATGTCGGTCTCTTTCCCCAAGTTTTGGGTCACGAAATCATGTTCCATGTTCCCTCCAGATGCGAATTTGTCGAGGATCACTCTCCAGATCAAATTGGGACTCATTTATGAAAACAAATACTGGCCCACTGTCTGACCGTCCAGGTGGCATGTTGACGACTCCACTATAGACGTTCCCTTTTGTAACGACGCTTCAGGAGAACCCATACAGCAGGTCTGCGACACTTAAGGAGATTCTGCCAAAGCCTTCTGTAAACTGTTTGGCTTGAGACAACTGTTCCAGTGGATGCTACGAGGTTAGATGCCAATTCCCATGCAGTACTAAGGCAGTACAGTCGTACCCTTACAGCCAAATAAAGGTCTTCTGTTTCTGATGTCACATATGTTGGTCCTGCCCTGGTCTTAGGGATACAGTTTCGGTGTCTATAATCTGTCGCCACTTCCGAGAAACAACAGAACGATTCACAGTAAGCCACTGAGCTACATCCGTTTGAGACTGTCCTGCTTCCATTCTTCCTATGCCTCTCCACCGCAGAGAGTCTGGTAAGCATCCTCTCTGTGCCATACTGCACCGTCTGTGAATGTGTACACAGTGATTGTGGATGTGGGACTACCCAGCAAACACTACTCCGTTTCATAGGTGTCCTGAAGTCATCGTTGGCATGGTTGTACGATGACCAGAATGCCATCTTCTGTGTAATACATGATTGTACAGATATTTGTTGACAGTTTGTATGATTATATCGTAAAATAGATACAGGACGGAGAAATAGAGGTTTGTTGCTTTAATTTTTGACACTAGTGTAGTTGCTAATAATGAGTACTTAGCCACTTTATCTGCGTATATTAAACTCGTGGTAGTAATATTATGATTTTTAGCATGAGAATTGGTGATTATCGAATACACTGGGTGGTTTTTTAGGCTCAAGGAGGAAGACCCGAAACACGAAATACAGTTACGGGCAACCCAATCAGATGCAACACCGGAAAGTAGGAGGAACGTAAAAGAGTCACAACAGTTAAAAGTACTCGTAATTAACTGTAGAAGCGTTTGTAACAAACAACCAGAACTTGAAAGCGTTATTTGTAGCACAGAAGCGGATATCGTTATCGGTACAGAAAGTTGTCTAAAACCAGAAATAAGTTCCGCCGAAACTTTTAAAGACAGCATGAACGTTTTTCGTAAAGACAGATTACATTCTCATGGAGATGGGGTATTTATAGCTGTGAGTAAATTTCTCCCAGAAATAGACGTCGATACTATCTGTGAAATCATATGGATTAAACTAAATGTTGCTGGGTCGAAACTCGTCATAGGCGCCTTCTACCATCCAGCCGATTCTGACATAGAATTAACAAGTAATGTTAACAGTATAGCTAGCCGTTTTCAGGATCATGCTATGATTCTGGGAGGCGACTTCAATCTACCTTATATCGACTGGCGAAATTATGTTCACATTACTGGTAGCAGGGATAAGGCAGCTTCTGAAGTAATTCTCGATTTATTCTACGATAATCATCTCGAGCAGCTAGTTAATAAACCTACGCGGTGTTATAACGGTAGCGAAAACATTTTAGATTTGACAGGTCAGAATTATTCACCGACATTTCAACGACCACTGGAATAAGCGACCACAAAGCGGTAATTGCGACTACCGAATTAATGAACAAGCGAAAAAGGGGAAATGGACGGATTGTATACAGATTCAGTAAGGCCTCAAAGGAACATTATGAATTACCTAGATGAAAATAATTTGCTTACAACAAATCAACACGGATTTCGGAAGAAAAGATCATGTGAAACACAGCTGGCCCTATTTACACACGACGTAATGAAAGTTATTGATGCAGGTTCACAAGTAGGTGTCATTTTTTTAGATTTTCAGACAGCCTTTGACTCTGTGCCACACAACCGCCTTTTAGCGAAGCTACGAGCGTACGGTATATCTGATCAGCTTTGTGAATGGATAAAGGATTTTCTAACTGGTCGATCGCAGTATGTCGTTGTTGAAGGAGAAAGTTCTTCTAATCTAGATGTTACATCGGGTGTACCTCAAGGAAGTGTAATAGGACCACTTCTTTTCTTAATTTTTATAAACGATCTCGGAGACAAAAGTGAAAAGCCTTTTTAGATTGTTTGCTGATGATGCAGTTATTTATAGGGAAGTAAGGAATTTGGTCGATTGTTTAGCAATTCAGCGTGATCTGGATGTTATTTTGGCATGGTGCGCTGAGTGGCAACTCACACTAAATTGTAAAAAGTGTAAGACAATGAGCATAACTAACAAAAAGAATCCGATTGTTCAGATCGTGACGGCTTTCTACAGTCCTTATGAAAGCGTCACAGAACTGATTAGTATACTAGGCTGGGAGTCTCTGGTAGATAGACGACGCACGTTTCGTATAAACTTAGTGGTAAACATGCGTACTCCCACTTTCACTTACGAGTGTAGTGAAATACTTCGTCCACCAACCTATTTGGGTCGGAATGACAGGAAAGATAAAATTAGAGAAATAAGGTGCCAAACTGATTCTTATATGAATTCTTTTTTTCGTCGTACCATTAGGGATTGGAATGCACAACAAAGAGATTATGTTTGGTGCTGAGCACCCTCTGCCACCCACAATTTTGTGATTTGCAGAGTATATATGTAGATGTAGATAGTACCTCCATAGTCTGACATAACACATAAAATTGGTCAATATTCGTAAGTGAGTAAAGAAAGGTTTGCTGAAATTACAAGTTGTCTACTCGTGTACAGGGGATAACTTGTGCTCTTACAGACTGGCGCTGGGTGGGCTGGAACAACAGCAGTCGCAACGGGGCGCCCGTGGACCTGGAGATGGAGCTGGACGGTACTCAGGAGCTGACGGCCGTCCAGATACATGCGCTACACAGACCAGACAAAAGCGTACAGGTGAGTTGCTGTCCACTGTCTCAACGACTACAGTTATAGACCTATAGTCTCCAGATCTACAAGTTCAGCAGAAATTTCATGTGTGGTGCGAGGATGTGCAATGAGTTAACCTGATGGTAGAAGATCATATTAGAGTAAGGAAGCTTTAATATTAGTGATCAGGAGCATGGTGGTGTAACGGTTAGCGTTCTGGCCTCGCATTCGGGAGGACGGCGGTTCGAATCCCCGTCCGGGCATCCAGATTTGGGTTTTCCATGATTTCCCAAATCACTCCAGGCAAATTCCAGGATGCTTCCTTAAAAAGGCCATGGCCGAATTGCTCCCCATTCCTTGCCCTCCATCTAAAGACCTCGCTGTTAAGAGACGTAAAGCAGTTAAAAAAATCGTCATCAGTAGGGTTCGGATCTTTAGGACAAGTCATATTTTCTTCCTGCCTTCTTTTTGAGCTGAAATGCTAAATTAAACACTGATTAAACTTTACTGATTGTATTTAACTGTATTTTATACATCATATAAATGCATATTAGGGCCATTTTCCTAGTTTTGTTCATATTACGATAATATTTATGGACATATTTTGACGAAAAATCTGCAATATTTTAATAGCACCGGGAATACATTAGATATAGATGAGAATAAATTAAGATAATTATTCATGAACTGTAATCCTATTATATGTTGGAGGAAAAATCAAATTAATTGTAGCTGAATAGGTCAGAATTCAGCAGACAAAAATTAAAGTTATGCATTATTGTCACTCTATAAACGTTAAAGTTCCGCCCGCCTTTTAATCTTGACAATTCAGCAGCAGTATGCCTCTGTCGATACGCACAAATCAGTGTCTCAAGGAAATACTTTTGAAAATAGTCCTCAGTCAGCGTTAATTCTGCAGTGGATCAGTGAGTACCGCCATGCCGAAAACAAAATTTTCTGAAAGTGCGAAGTTACAGAGTTACGTAAGAGAATTTGAAGAGGAGTATTTTTATACAGATAAAAGAGTTCTTTCCTATAAATCATGTGAAATTAAAGTGACTTCAACAAAATGATTTAAAATTTAATTTCCCAGTCGTGCATTGAGTGAACGGGAGAAAATTATGTTGTCTACATAAAAGCGACACTACTAGATAAAATAAATGAAGTATAATAGAGCATGTTTTTATGTATTGTAAATTTAAATGTTAGTTCATATTTTGTAATTTTTAGATAATTTTTACCTGTTTTTAAGGTCATATTTGCATGCATATTTTTTTGGTCCTGAAGATCCGAATCCCAGTCATCAGCAATGGAAACTTTTATCCTGAACACAAAATAACTCAGCCAGCCAGTTTTCTGTCAACTGTTTAATATAATATAGTACGGTTTTTAACCAACTACTATTCTGTCCACGCCCTACTACCAAATTCTCCGTGCCTTGTTGTCCACTATTCGTATATCGTAGTCACTACCTCTTCCCAGTTTCTTACCACTGTTATTTGTAAAATGAATGTACGGTTGGTCATGGTTTTAGTTGCTTCTATTGTAAAATTTATTTATACGATCACTTTAAGCTCTAACACTTGGACACCTACCTACAGGAGGACACGAATTCGATCCCTAGTCCATCCAGAAAGATTTTTATTTCATTTGCTTCCCGAAACCACTCCAGGCGAATCCAGGATAGTTCTATCAGACGGCCATAAAGGAAATCCTTCCCATTCCTTGCTCCCAGTTATCTCTCACCTCGAATTCCCTCGCTTTAAGGAAAAACTACGATATGTATAATGTATTTTGCACAAACCTAGGCGTTTTATTAATTATATTATCATACACGCTTGTCGCTTCTCCTACATCCCGGCATGTGACTTTATGCTGCCTGTTAAGTAGAAGCTACTAATTGTAAGCAGTAGTGAATAGGACATTTGTGTAGTTGGCAGTGAAACAGTAACGCTGATTGATCGGGGTACTGGCTTCTGACGGATTTCGTAAGTATAATGCATCGTAGCCTTCAGCATGTGCGGGATTATTGGCACAAAAAGAAGCCAAATACCAGTATTTATATTTACCTGTAGTTTAATTCAGGTACAATTTTTTCGTATGAGCTTAACGAGAAAGATATTGGCCTCTACGAGGAAAACTTTAAAACTTTTACCATCAATAATTATCGGTAATGTGGATTATCGTATTTTGCCACAATAAATAATTTTACAAAATGTGAAAAATATATTTGTTTTCGGACAAAGTAACGATCATTAAATATTCTTGGAATTTCATTTTTATCGCAATTTGTTATCGAAGCAAAGTACATTAAAGACCACTACTATAAAACTATTTGCATGCGTTTATACCTGGCTTTGTATATTTTTAGGCGTGAGATCGCGAAAGATATGCGTAGTGTAATGAAACAAGCAACGGAAAATGTCTTAAAATATATCGATAGCATTGTACCTTCAACTGCTAAACTGGACTAGCTTAACGCACAGATTTACAGTTTTATTTCCACTTCATTGCCATGGGCACTAGTAGCAAAAAACTGCACACACGAGACTTCTCAGATTGTGCTACTGCAGCTACGAATCGAAGAATTCAAAAACGTTCTTAAGAAATATTTCGAGGTATACATAACAGTGATTGCTTACTCAGGAAGAAAAATGGTTAAGCGTTGGTGATATAATTATGTTACAACAGTGATCGCAAACGTTATCTGGGAATAAGTTAAGCGACTTCGACTAACAAAGAAATTTTGATCGTCTGTCTTCTAGGTATGTGTCGTCCTTATCGATGTCCTCCTTTGATACATAATAACTGAAAACGGATTACATATCAACGATGTTACCCATTATTGTACCTGCGTTAATGCACTTTCCACTATAGAACCTTATATCTTGTGCTTCTATACTGTGATTATGACAACACTTGTTGAGCCTCTCTGTGTGACCTTGAGCACTGTTCTCTGTTGCTGTTCTCCGAGGTGACAGTGCTGGTAAGTCTCCTTGTGTGACCTTGAGAACTGTTCTCTGTTGCCGAACAGGTGTTCTCCGAGGTGACGGTGCTGGTGAGTCTCCTTGTATGACCTTGAGTACTTTCTCTGTTGCTGAACAGGTGTTCCCCAAGGTAACAGCACTTGTTGAGTCTCCTTGTGTGACCTTAGGCCCTGTTCTCTGTTGTTGAACAGGAGTTCTCCAAGGTGACAGTGCTGGTGAGTCTCCGTGTTTGATCTTGAGTACTATTCTCCGTTGCTGAACAGGTGTTCTCCGAGGTGACGGTGCTGGTGAGTCTCCGTGCGTGACCTCGAGTACTATTCTCTGTTGCTGAACAGGTGTTCTCCGAGGTTACGGCACTTGTTGAGTCTCCTTGTGTGACCTTGGGCACTGTTCTCTGTTGCTGAATAGGTGTTCTCCGAGGTGACAGTGCTGGTGAGTCTCCGTGTTTGAGTACTATTATCTGTTGCTGAACAGGTGTTCTCCGAGGTGACAGTGCTGGTGAGTCTCCATGTGTCACCTTGGGCACTGTTCTCTGTTGCTGAATAGGTGTTCTCCGTGGTGACAGTGCTGGTGAGTCTCTGTGTTTTAGTACTATTATCTGTTGCTGAACAGGTGTTTCCGAGGTGACGGTGGTGGTTAGTCTCCATGTGTGACCTTGAGTACTATTCTCTGTTGCTGAACAGGTGTTCTCCAAGGTAACAGCACTTGTTGAGTCTCCTTGTATTACCTTAGGCCCTGTTCTCTGTTGCTGAACAGGTGTTCTCCGAGGTGACAGTGCTGGTGAGTCTCCGTGTTTGACCTTTGGCACTGTTCTCTGTTGCTGATTAGGTGTTCTCCGAGGTGACAGTGCTGGTGAGTCTGCGTGTTTGAGTACTATTCTCTGTTGTTGAACAGGTGTTCTCCGAGGTGACGGTGCTGGTGAGTCTGGACGGGCGCTACTACCAGCCAGCTGTCTCCCGCAAGACGAAGCCGCCTCACGAGTCGTCCGTGAACGTGAGCGTATCACTGCAGCAGCGAGTAGCGCGCTTCTTGCGCCTTCAGCTGCACTTCGCTGACAAGTGGATCCTCGTCAGCGAGGTCTCTCTCGACTCTGGTAAGTACTACCGGAGTAACGAGCACTGTTTTCAAACATGAGATGTTCACTCACTCTTGTCCTTACTCTCGGGACTACGAGGCGCACCCACATAGTAAGAACCGATTGCGTATAGGGTACGCATAAGTCACGACATTGTATTGACGCCGCGTTTAGTTGCTTACTGAACGTTAGGGCAACAGTTCCATGAGTTCTATTGTCCCACAGAAGCCTCGCTTTTCTATGTAACTGTCAAAATAAAAAAATCTGCCTGTTGTGATTTGTGGTCGGTGATAAGATTTCTGCGCCAAAAAAAAAAAAAATATTTGTGCTACGGAAGTTTACTGACAAGTTGTTGAAGTTTATGAAGAAAATTTCAAGCATTAGTGATTTTCGAGGAAATGATATCTTTCACATTGTTACTGGTGATGGAACGAGGATTGTCCATAGCACACATGAGAGCAAGCAGTGGTTTATAAGCAGAAAAATTCTGTGGCTGGAAACTATAAAAAGGATGATGATTGTGTTAATTATGAATATATACTAACACTTGTCGGCAGCTTATCCAAGTAGACACGAACAGTAGGAGAGATGTAAGACTGGAGATTTTCTCGGCGTTGTAAATGAATAAAATTTTCTCGGGTAACTAGCCGAGTTAGTCCATCGTTTGACCACGACGTTTCGGCGGTCACAAACTCTGCCGCCATTGTCAAGTGACTTGACAATGGCGGCAGAGATTGTGACCGCCGAAACGTCGTGGTCAAACGATGGACTAACTCGGCTAGTTACCCGAGAAAATTTTATTCAGTAGGAGAGATGTTTGGTTTTTCAAACAATAATATCTGCGGAGGGTATGGGTAGGCTGAAATGTAGCCTTGAACAGAATTAGTTGCATAATATTCACTGAAGCCTCACATTTCACAGATGCAAAGGAAAAGAAAAAAAAAGAAAAATTTAGTGAATTAGTGCCCGTCATTAGTCCACAAATCGTTTAAATATTTCGCTAACGTGTTTTATATTACCCTCTTCATCAAACATGTAATTTTAAGGCAAATATCTTCAACCATTGAAATTGGACCTGGGTGTTTTGCCTACAAAATGCTGTCAGGGTTTGAAACTGTAACAATCTTCGTATACGCAGCACTAAGGGAAAAAGTTATTGAAAATAATTACAGGTTCCAAACCTTAAAACCTAACGTCCGGTGTCATAAAAACCAAAGTTAAATCTGATGAATTTAGCTATGACACTAACCACGAATGTTCACTCTTATTATAGTGTTAATCTTTGATCCATTGTGTAATGTCTGAATTCTATTAAGAATCTTTGGTATATTTGATGTAGTGTGATACCTCTGAACTCCGTAATAACCGTTGCTCGATCACGTAGAGCTTTGAGATAGTCACAGATTTTAAGTTTGTAATGTTAATCTTTGATGCATTGTGTAATCTCTGAAGTCTATTAAGAATCTTTGGTATATTTGATGTAGTGTGATACCTATGAACTGTGTAAGAACCATTGCTCGGTCACATAGAGCCTTACGACATTCCACAGATTTTAAGTTAAGTCCAAAGCATTCAAACTTTGGAACCCACATCAAGATCCGTTCGGTGCGTTTGCGTGATACAATATCAAAGATACCCGCAAAATCAGCCCGTTACAAATTTATGTATTCGTGTATAAAGTAGAGAAGATGTGCGTTATGCACGTTTTCACGTAATGGCTACATTACATTTCGTTTACGGAATACACGTTCACAGTTTGAACCTAAAAATCTACACGTTCTTAGTGTCAGGCTACATATATTTCTCTTCCCCCGCCAAAAGACAGGAAAAAGCACAGACAGCCGACTGGTCGTTTTAGGTCTCACATTCTTCCACGGTCTCTAATGAACGGCAGCCAGTGAATACCTACTGTTTTTATGCGCCCTGCTATCGAGTGTGCCTAACGACCTTCCGGAAATACCGGCTTCAAGCGTTGATACTTGCTCGTTCGCCCGTCTACGGAGGAGCCGGCCTTTTGCATTCCACGCGTTCGCGAAAATTCAGGCATTTCGTTAAATTTTACAAGCATTCGTTGCATTCAGAAGGTAAATACTCAGAGATGGGCAAAGGACAGTTCAATGTACCCGCTGTGCTGGTTTTGCTTCTGAGCTATGTCATCTGAGAAATTCCGTCGGCGGTATTTTGAGAATCATTTTTAAGTTCTGCACAGTGTATTTCGGGAAATTTAAAGACAATTCTGGAAATGAAATTAGGTTAACAACACTCTACGGCAAATTTCCATTGTTGAATAGTGCGGTCATGTACTGTACTTGGTTTCTGTTTCTTAGGACTTGAATATATTGTACTTTCACGTCGATTGCATAACGATGAGACTCTGCACTGCAACTACTTGTTACATTATTGATTCCGAATTAGTGGTACGAATACCCTCTGGGGTACGTGAGGCTGCTTCAAGATAAGTAGAAAAATTACTAAAATATTACTATCCCGAAATATATTTTTTGTGCCTTCGTTGAATTTTTGTGGCGTTTTCTATTAAAGTAAAATTTAATAAATCGCGAATAATAGGTTTCATTTTTTATCATTTCAGCTGTAAGTGGTATGCAAGGTTGAGCTCTTTCTTGAAGGAGTACTCGGGAAATACTAATTGGCAACTATTGGATTAAATGATAGCACTAAAACAGTTTGAAGAGAGAATCGATTATCACAGTCGCCACCCGCTACAAAGCAGCCCTATTTTCTATAAAAGTGTTGTTTTTTTTAAATTAAAATTAGGAATTTAAAATACCGGGAAGAATATTGTGTTTGGCGAAAAAAGTATTATTAAGAGACCATTGGTGTATTGTTCACAGATTATCAAATACATATTATGAAAGATATTATTAAATGGAGGGCTGAGCTCGGTTTAACCACACTATTTTTTCGATATTCAGTGCCTCATTTGTCATCACAATCATAAATCACCGCGTTCTACTGTTGACAGTATGTCTCTTTTCTTAGTTATTGCTGCTGACTACGCTAAATCATCTTTTGGCTTTATATGATCTTGAGAATGCAATTAAAAACTTGTTTAATGCAACTCTTAAGGCCGTATATATTTTTTTTTTCTTTGCTGTCGTCAGTCTTTAGACTGGTTTGATGCAATCCTCCATCCCTTCCTATCCTGTGCTAACCTCTTCATTTCTACATACCCCTTGCAACCCACGTCCTCAATTATCTGCTTCATATATTCTAATCTCTGTCTACCTCTACAGTTCTTACCTTCAACTGTTCCCTCCACTAAAAAATTAACCAATCCAGCATGTCTCAAAATATGACCTACCAGCCTGTCTCTTCTTCCTGTAAGCTTCTTCCATAAACTTCTTTTCTCACCCATCATTTCCAATACTCGTTCATTTCTTACTTTGTCTGTCCACCTAATTTTCAGCATTCTTCTGTAGCACCACATTTCAAATGCTTCAAGTTTCTTTCTTTCCGGTATTCCTAAAGTCCATGTTTCGCTACCGTAAAGTGCTGTGCTCCACACATAGAGTTTTAAGAAGTTCTTTCTAATTCCTAGATCAATATTTGAAACTAAAAGGTTTCTCTTTTTCATGAAGGCTCTTTTTGCTAGTGCTATTCTGCTTTTAACATCATTCCTGCTTCGGCCATCGGTTGTAATTTTGCTTCCCAAGTAACAAAACTCACTCACTTCTCCTATTGAATCAGATCCTATTTTTATATTTAATCTGCTAGTATTGGTATCATTTCTGCTACGTTTCATCACTTTTGTTTTACTTTGATTTATATTCAGTCCAAAATCTTCCTTCAGTATTTTGTTCATGCCATTCAATAACTTCTCAATATCCTCGGCCCTCTCTGCTAATAACACAATGTCGTCAGCAAATCGTAGCATACTGATTTTTGCTCCCTGAAAACTTAGGCCACATGGAAATTTTTCTTTGACTTTCTTCATTGCTTCTTCTACATACAAGTTGAATATTAATGGGGATAGACTACAACCTTGTCTCACACCCTTTTTAACTGATTCATGTCTCTCGTGATTCTCTACTTTTATTACAGCCACTTGATTCTTATATAGTTTATAGAGTATTCTTCTATATCGATACTTTAGACCTGACTTCTTTAAAATTTTGAACATCTTGTCCCACCTAACATTATCAGAAGTTTTTTCTAAATCAACAAATGCCGTAAAAGTATCTTTGTTTTTCTTGATCCGCCCTTCAAGTATTAATCTTAAAGACAGAATTGCTTCCCTTTTACCGCGATTATTCCTAAACCCAAACTGATCTTCACCTACTATCTCTTCTACTACCCTTTCCATCCTTCTGTATATTATTCTGGTCAGTAATTTTGAAGCATGTGATGTTAGACTAATGGTGCGATAATTCTCACATTTGTCGGCTTGTGCTTTCTTTGGAAGTGTGAAGATGATATTTTTATTAAAATCAGTTGGAATTTCTCCTGTTTCATAACTTTTTGATATCAGCTTGAATAATCTTTCAATTCCTTCCTCTCCTAGAGATTTAAGAAGTTCTGCAGGGATCTCATCAATTCCAACTGCCTTATTTGCTTTCAAGTCATTCAGAGGTTTATTAAATTCTGTCCTCAAAACAGGATCTCCTAAGTCATCAATGTCGATATCGCCTTCCTTTTCCAATACACTATTGTTCAAGTCGTCCCCATCATACAGTTTCTCAATGTATTCCTTCCATCAGTTAGCTCTATCTTCTGAGCTTAAAAGAGGTTTCCCATGAGCAGTTTTAATGTTCATACCACTTTTCTTCATTTCTCCAAAATTCTGTTTGATCTTTCTATTTGCAACATCTACTTTTCCTACGACCATTTCATTTTCTACTTCTTCCCACTTTTCTTGTAGCCATTTTTCTTTTGCTATTTTGCATTTCCTATTTATGTGATTTCTAAATTGCCTGTACTGCTCTCTTCCTGCTTCATCCTGAGCATGTTTGTACATTCTTCTCTGATCCATCAGCTGCAAAATTTCTTCTGTGATCCAAGGTTTTCGGGCAGCTTGTTCCCTAAAGCCTAAGGTTTCTTTGCCAGCTTTCATTATTTCGGTCTTTAAAGCATTCCATTCGTCCTCGGTTGAGCTCCTTTCACAGTTAATTCTTAGACCTAAGTCTACCATTTCTGCAAATTTTTCCCTTGTGCTAGATTGTTTCAGTTTATTCACTTCCAGTCTGTTCTGCTTATACTGCTTCCTTATTCGGTTGAATTTCAGCCTGCACTTCATTATTATCAAATTGTGGTCCGAGTCTATGTCTGCACCTCGGTACGCTTTACAGTCTAGAACTTGATTCCTGAATCTCTGTTTGACCATGATATAATCTAGCTGATATCTGCCTGTATCCCCAGGACGTTTCCAGGTGTATGTTCTTCTTGCATGGTTCTTAAACAGTGTGTTCGCCACTACTAGCTTATATCTTTCACAAAATTCTAGCAACCTGCTTCCTCGCTCATTTCTTTCTCCTAGACCAAAACTTCCTACAGTATTCCCCTCTTTTCCTTCTCCCACTATTGCATTCCAATCACCCATGATTATTAGATTTTCCTCCCCTTTCACATATTGGATTAATTCTTCAATTTCAGCGTATATTTTTTCTATTTCTTCGTCATCTTCATGTGACGTAGGCATATATACTTGTATTAATGTGGTTGGAACTGGATTAGCTTCTAACCTCATCAAAATAATCCTGTCACTAAATTGTTCATAATAACTCACCCGTTTCCCTACTTTCTTGTTCATTACAAATCCTACACCAGTGACTCCATTGACAGCTTGTGTGCTAATTATCCTGTGTTCCCCATACCAGAAATCCTGTGCGTCCTTCCATTTAATCTCACTAATCCCAACAACATCTAACTTAAGTTGTTCCATCTCCCTTTTAAAGTTTTCTAACCTACCTGTCCTATTCAGACTTCTAACATTCCACGCTCCGACTCGTAGAATGTTTCTATCCATTCTGATGACTCCTCCCTGAGCAGTCCCCACCCGGAGATCCGGTTGGGGGACTATTTTACCTCCGGAATATTTTACCCAGGAAGAAGCCATCATGATATATGTAATTTGAGAGGATTACATGTCCTCGGGATACCCTTTGGGTCTTTAATGCAGTGGTTTCCCGTTGCCTTCTGCATCCCCATGCCGTTGATCATTTCTGATTCATCCGCCTTTAGGGGCCGTTTCCAACCCCAAGGGCAAGAGGGTGCCCTGAACCGCTCCCCGCTCTTCCGCCCTCCTTTCAGCGGCCGTTGGCAAGCAGTGGGTGACTCCTTATACCGGGAATCTTTCAGTCGCCAGAGTCTTGTCCGTGCAAACAGGGTGAAGGAGAGGTTGACATTTGGTTGGAAAAGACTAGTATAGTCTCTCCCAAACGCTTACACCCCTGTATATAATAATGGAAAGCAATATCGATTAAATTTTCTTGGACAGGTAGACTCCTTACGATATCTTTATCAGCCACTGGTGGGCGTCCCCGTTGGGAACCACTAACCTAATCCATCGAAATTTTGTATCTCTTTAAAGATTAAATTTGCCACGCAGAAGAGAGAACCTTTCCACTTTTATTAATATCCAATACTGTACATTAAGGTACCAGTTATCAGTCGTGTTCCTGTAACGGTATCTCCTTACAAACTCTTGAAACTGTCTCTATCGCTTACACACTGTCCCATTCGCGGCATCTTGCCTCACGGCTTCTAACCAGCTGTGTTTTGTTTGTCGCCGACTCCACTTTTCCCCATCTAGAAATGTCTAATTCACTGGCTCACATAAGTAGCAAAATTATTACTCTAGCATCTCACATTGTATTTGATACTGCCTAAAATTTGTAACAAAATATCTAAGATCTGTGCATAAGCAACTCCACTGCTCCCTGTACGCCGCCTGCCTCAACACTGGAGTTGCAAGCTGGGCGGACAGCTTTAGGATCTGTGATTTTTGGCCATGTTACCCCTAGTTCGGCCGAGAAGCCAGACAGTTCGTTTATACATCACTAATATAAGATACAATCTAATTTGCTGAATGTAATCGTACTGATATATCAGAATCTGAGGCGTAAAATCTCATTCAAGGACAAGAACATTCCAGCTATAATGTTGTATATTACATTTGCTTTAATTGCCGTTTTATCTGTGAATCCGGACAAGAGCTTTCGACTATCATTAGTCCACTCAAACCCCTGATTTTCGTGTTGTCTTTTCTCAAGGTATGAGGCTGATTGCAACGGTAGTCGAAACCTCATGTCAGGGTTCAGAGATGACATAATTAGTGAAAAATTTTCGACCAAAAACTTTCAAGTTGACTTCTACATTTTGTGCATCTTTTTTGGAATCGCAATGAATTAACGGCATACAATATTTTAAGAAATTTATTGTTCTGAGTGAACATTTATAAATTTTAAGGGTTAACCGTGCAGCCTGGATGAATTTATTTTATTATGCACCGTATCGTTAGTTGATTAGAAGGAGAACATTATTATAATCGGGTCGTAGAAGATTCAATTCTTTGATAAAAAAGGGAAAAAAATATTAGAACCTGCACTTGCAAATTTATGTTTCTAGAAGCTCCCTGAAAAAAAAATCAATCTTTGAACAATTTCAGGCCATGTTTTCACTCAGAATTCGTATCAGATTTGGATTCTGTTGAAGATATTAGAAAAAATGACGCCCGAAAACCTTGGATCACAGAAGAAATTTAGGATCTGAGGAGAAGAGACAACAACGCTCGGAATGAAGCAAGAAGAGAGCAGTACAGACATTTTAGAAATCAAATAAACAAGAAATGCAAGAATGCAAAACATTAAAAAGACACAAAATTTTGTACTGATGAATCCAATCCCCCAACTATGAATCTGACAGGTTTCCCGGTGTTAATCTTTAAAGAACGTTCGAGCAATGGAGCCTTTTTTTTTTAATCTAAATATGTGGAATCAAAGAAAGTTCCTACTTTAATTAAGTATATAAATTAAACCGTGTCAATTTAAATAGCTTTTCTATCATTCGTTTGTCAGATAAATTATCAGTGTATATTTTTATAGATAAAAGATACGACGACTTGAAATTGAATTTAAAATAAGACATGTAGTTGAAGATAGTTTTCCGCCAGGAGTCGGCGTTTAAAAGGGTTAGGTGTGGTAATTTTGTTATTTAAATCCACAATCAGCTATAATGTTACCTATGCATGACGTTTTTTTATTATTATTATTATTTAAAGATACACACCACTAATTTTAATGCTGACACCACTTAATAATAAATAAGTAAAATGTTATGACACTTGCCATATTAGCAACACGTCCTCTCTCCTCGTTCTCGTTTGAGAAAAAATTCCATCTCCATTTGCTTCCAAGCCATCTATCTACATTTACTGAATTTACTGACCTACCGAACACTTTCCGAAAAAAAAAATACTCATCGTTCCTTTTAAAAAAAAAGTACTTACTTCCTTAATGTAAAAAAACACTGTATCCCTTAATTAAAAGATATGAACAATATTTTTGTACGTTTTATCTTGGTTCTCAGGGTCGATTTGTTGAAACCTAACGTTTCGTCCATAGAGGACTGAAATTATTTAATGTTGTTGTATTTTTCACAGTTCGACTAAGAAATACTTATCATGAAAAAATATTATTGTTTAGTGGGATGGGTTCGGTGTAATGACTCTAGTTTTAGATATTTCGTGCATAATTTGTCATCAGCAATCTTAAATCGCCGCGTTCCACTATTGGCAATTTGTTTCTTTATCTTAGCTAATAAATTGCCGACATGATGAATCCTCTTTTGGCTACATAAAATCATGAGAATGCAATTAAAAACATCTTGATGCAGCCCTTAAAGGTGGATATAATACCGGAAAGCAAGCGGCGTTGATTGGTCCTCAGCGTCTCCTAAATTTTCCTTGCATCAGAAACGCCCTCTATGATCTCTTCAACTCCATCGGTGGACGGTACTGCTCCTGAGGGGAACTACTGGTATATGCGAATAGGAAAAATATTCAAGTATGCGCCAAATAATCTTATATACCTCTCCACCCGAGAATAACTCCAGACCATCATTTGTTTCAGCAAGAAAAATTAACATCAGAATTGTTTTGCACGGTGTTCCTGCTTGTAGACTTTACAGGTAGCGATATTCACTGGTTGGAAGTTACGGCAAAATCACGCGGTTCAGCAGAACGTTGTGAAGATGGGGAGCACACACAAGGCGGTTGTAATCTGCATTTACCCCCGAGTCAGCATCTCCGGTTGCGTCACGGCCACCACCTCAAGATATATCTCCGGAGGGAGGACAAGGCGAGGCAAGGCAAGGGTTGCGGGCTGTTATGCGGGCGCGGTAATGTATCGCCCCTAATAATCTCCACCATCTGCTCCCGCCTCACATCGGAATTATGCAACAGCGCCGAGCACTAAATCTCGGGGTCGGAACTCGGCACTAACTGAATTACAGCGGCACAAAGTAATACAAAATAATATTCACAGGAGTGCATCAGATTAAGGGGATCGGAATGACAAATTGTTCGCCACTTAATTGTACTTCCTACTGAAAACAGAGTGTCTTAATAAACGTCATGCACAACGCTGATGAATTTTATTTAGCTCAATATCGTCAATTTCAACATTATTCATAAAGTGAATTATAACAACTTAAAAAAAATGCTGTCGCTAATATGCTTATATTATTGTGCCGAATGTATTCGTTACATTTTAAAGTTATTGCCTTTCTGCTCGATGATTTTATTTAGAAACAATGTAAATAAAAAGAAAATCAGTTAAAATTTTCTGACCTTGATTGCCAATGGTTGTGAGAAAATTCCGATAACTTACGAGAAAATACAGTTACCGTTGGTTCATTATTAATCCGTTACTGTAGTTACCGTTTCCAGTAGCCTCAAAAGTTATATCTCACAACACTAGATAAAAATAATATTAAAAAAATTTAGAATTTAAGAAATATAAAAAAGAAAAATGTAATGCGATTCTCAACATTCACACTATCCTTGACGCTTAAATACTGGTGGGCTCTTAATTGTACTTCCGACTGAAAACAGAGAGTCTTAATAAACGTCATGCACTGTATGGAGATGAATTTTATTTAGCTCAATATCGCCAATTTCAACATTATTTATAAAGTGTATCATACAAAATGTTTTAAAAAATGCTGTCACTAATATCCTTATATTATTGTTCAGTATGTATTCCTTACATTTTTAGGTTATTGTCTTTCTGCTCGATGCTTTTATTTAGAAACAATGTAAATGAAAAGAAAATCAGCTAAAATTTTCTAACCTTGTTTGTCAATGGTTGTGAGAAAATTCCAAAAACTTACGAGAAAATACAGTTATCGTTGGTTCATTCTTAACCCGTTACTGCAGCTACCGTTTCAGTAGCCTCAAGAGTTATATCTCACAATACTAGATTAAAAATAAATTTTTAAAAAATAAAAAAGTTAAAAGAAAAATCTAAGCTGGTTCTCAACATTCACACTATCCTTGATACTTAAAATACGTCAAATCTTTAAGAATAAATTTTATTTTCTCCTTTGAAATTTACAAATGTGTGAAATTAATCATATAGCGACTAAATATCAGTTGCCTGACATCAGAAATTCGAATACTGAGATACTATCGGAAAAGATGATGTCCAAAACGAACATTCATCAGGATATGTAGAAGACTTTGGGATATTTTGCATTAACATAACTGACAGTGAAATGATACATTGCAAAATTTCGGAAGCAGAACTGATGAGAAACCACGGCTGAGATTTGGGCGGACAGTGTCAATGAAGTTTTCTACAGAAAGGCCTTAAGACAGCATAAGCGGTGGTATTCTAAACCTCTCCAGAAATTCAAGGACGCAAATGCTAACAACGAGCCTAATATTTTTTTTATCGAATTACTTTTGATAGGTGTTACTGCTTTAATCACGCATGACAAATGTAGCAATAAAAACATTGCAACCATTCCAAATCATCCCGTTAACTTCGCCCTTTCTGTTCATCCGATTTGGCGCCGTCATACGTTTTACTGTTCGCAGACGAAAAAACACTTCTGGTGACAATTCAGATCAATGGTGCAATGCTGCGAACTTTATATCTTGGTCTTCCGGTAATAGTGCAGTGCCCAAAAGTGACGCAAGGAACTTTGATACGATTTGTAAGAAGTGATAGATGTATTTCGTTCACTTAGGTATGTATGAGTTGAATATATACGCCTGCTTCGCCAATAGTAAAGCTGAAAGGAAGAGTTGTAACTCACAGGAAACGTCGATATCGGAAGATGCATTTATGGAAATACATTCAACTTCGAGAGAGCGTTGTGGAGTATGCTCATTTTCCGACTAATATAATAAAGGGCAATCGTTTGATAACTAAACATATATCATCTGAAAAGTAGAAGTATTCCGTTAATTACTGGAAATGTGTCAATAAATTGTAATATACGGTAGTGTTAAAATGTTTTGTTGTGCGAAATTGAAATTAAAGAACTGCGCTTATATCGTTAGAATAGAACAAGGAAATGAATGAAAGTGTGCTTACGAGCGATGTTGAATGCACGAGATGCTGCAGGAAAGCCACAAATGCAGCCATGGCGAAGCCGCTATGTTCAACGATTATACGTCCAGATGGAGCGATAAAAGAATAAGATCTCATTGCGAATCTATAAATGAGCTACTCACTAATTCCGAGAGGTAGAGTTGGCACAGAAAGCGTTGAGGGGTTAAATTACATTTCATGCTTCTCGTATTATCGTCCTCTATTGAACAGAATATAGATGGCGATCACACATTACAAAATTGCCGACATCCCTACAAGAGTAGTTCATTGTGTTATATGTTCCAAAACTTACCCTTAACACGAACAGCCATATAGGCTGTAAACTGATATTTAGAAACGCTAGCTGTTTGACATAAAAAGCTGCGGTTGTATTTGTGACACCGCTCCTCAACCATTTATTTGTTCTAAATGGATCCGAATACTGGAAACAATTGTAGCATAAGCGTATTAATCACCGAGCGTAGTAGTGTAACGGCTAGCTTTCTGGCCTCGCATTCAGGAGGACGGCGGTTCGAATCCCCGTCCGGGCATCCAGATTTGGGTTTTCCATGGCAAATGATGGGATGCTTCCTTAAAAAGGCCATGGCCGAATTCCTTCCCATTCCTTTCCCCCATCCTTTCCCGTCTCTAAAGACCTCGCTGTTGAGAGACGTAAAGCAGTTTTTTTAAAAAAAAAAAGCGTATTAACCTCCAGGGAGATTAAATTAAAACCTTAAAAATTCATTAAGTTGAGCTATTTGCTTCTTATGAAGGCTTATAATTTATCAGGAAGTACTCTATTCTCCGTTCAATTCTAGAATACATTGTTGCAAGTTCCTGGGATATAAGAAACTTTTAGAAACACGGTGGAATAATTGTAGGACAAGATTGAATACGACTATGTGATAGATAACCCCCAAAAATTATCTAAACGAGATGAAAGGTTACACATAATTTTTTTAGTAACTAGACGAGTATAGGAATTTGAATGTATTTTTTTCAGGGTAGATCAAAACAGGAAAGACACTAATTTTACCATGCAGCAGAAATGTTAAGATCAAATTGGTGTCAGTGCTTACTATATTGTCCTTACGGCCTGTCTTTTCCAGCACCAGTACCACGCAATCTGTCTCAGCAAGTACTCGAGCAGATTTTTTACCAGCAGGACAACGCATTGCAAGAGGAACAGGAGAGTGAGGATTCGCAGACTTCTGCCGTGGAGACTACTCACGCACGCAAAGAGATTACGACAGGTAAGTCTACTAGCTACAGCCCCCAAAGTGCACTTGTCGTAATATATGTACACGGAAAACATAAGTGATCAGCTACAGATATTTGCCCCGAATGTTACCCTTTAATTTCATTTAAACAGGTTTTTACACATTTTTCGACTATACTTCATTGTATATCCGTCAGTTTGCTAAGAACTCTCTCCGCTAAGTTCTTGTTTCGGTGCTCGACTCTTCTTCTGCAGATAGTCAACAGCTGATAGCGTGACGGACGGAGAGAGGTGACGGAAAAGAGGAGAAGTGTGATACGCGTAGGCGTTCGGTATCAGAATTGTGGTTCCAGCTATCACAGAGCTCGTGCAATGAAGGCAGAACATGTCATCGAAAGGTCGTATTACCACATTATCATCCGTCAGCAAACCCGAGAAGATTACATATCTGCAGAGTGTAAACAGCACGAAATGCCGAATACAATATTAAAGTGGAGGCTTATGAAACAAAACCTGGCAAGAGTAAATATTGTGAGACCTTGTCAGTCTGAACTTAATCTTGCTCCTGCAGTGAATGTTCATTTCCATCTCAAAGATGTTAACCAACGATTTTTCTCTATTTGTTTGAAATCCAAGCATTGCTTTCATTTAATTTCTAAAACATTCTCTCGCTCTATCCCACAATTCTTTTCTTAAGAAGGTAAAATTAATTTTCTAACCGGCTGATTAAGTGCCATCTACTGATTTGGCGATTGGCCAAGCTAAACATGTATGTATTGTCTCACAGTATTTCTTTATGGATAATTCAAGTAATTGAATGTTCCATGAAGCTTTAATAACAATCGGAATGCCACGAAATATTTTTCTACTATTCATTGGCCAACTATTAGCTTCGGTATTTGGATCAAATGGCCGGAGGTGAAGAACCGAATGTCAAGCGTTCTTTAGAGGCATTGATGGCAAGAAGGATTTGTAAGTTTGCTATTGCGACGTTATTTCTGCCTCATTGAGCAAATCCAAAACGAAGTTGCTATGTTGAGGAAGTGTGATAATCAATTGTTTTGTGTTGCTATTGCTATTTCTTTCAAGCATTCATTGTTTGCAATAACATCGTTCCACTAATGGCCTGTCATGAAAAGTCTTGAACAACAGCTGTTTGTCATAGAGATGAAGATGATCGCAGACCGCAGCGATTTACTAGATTGAACCGCATGACAACATTCGCGTGACTTTTGGTGTGGTTCCAATAGATAATAAAATGGGGTCTGCGAGGATACAGCCATGTACGGCACAGCAACAACTCCTCAGTTGCAAGAACTCCTCTTCAGCTAATCCCTGCACGCCGAAGACCACAAGGGCGACCCGGGAAGCGCTGGCTGAATGCCTTACAAGAGGACATATAACTAGTGAATGTCCCACTAGAAGATGCACAAGACCGGTTTAAATTGAAGAAGAAGCCCAGTAATGCGGTACAAGAAGAAGATTTAATGAAATATAATCTTTTTTTAATGGTTTCATACAGCTGAGGTCATACAGCCAGCTCAATGTGATTATTATAGCTTCCAGTGAATCAGTCGTCATGCAGTGTATCTTCTAAGTAGGGACACCACAAGACGAACAGACACACAACACATAAACACCCATGCCTGCGGCCGGATTCGAACCGGCGACCTTCGGCACGCGGAGCTAGCACTCTAGTCCCTACACTACCGAGGTCGGCAAAATATAATCTTCACAGGCGACCATGCAGGTCTAGTTGTCACAGCATGAGCAACAGACCTAAAGATGGCAGTAGAGTACGCCACCGAAAGCTCGTCTTTCATCGACATCTTTCGGCAGTGAACCTGCGAAGTTCATACTTCAGTGACACGCCAAGAAAGCCATTGTCTGCACAGAAGAATCAATACCTACCATATCTCAATCTATTGCAGTAACTTCATGACGTTTTATCAAGCAGACAATTTGCGCTAGGTGCTGTGAAGTAACATGATTTGCTACTTCGTGGCTGTTGCAGCGACCAGCGCGGCGAGCCCGCAGCAGGCGTACGTGGGGCTGGTGACGGGCGTGCTGGCGACGGCGCTGCTGCTGGTGGTGGGCTGCTCGGTGGTGCTGATGGTGCGGCGCGGCCGCAAGAAGGTGGCGCTGCTGTCGGGCGGCAAGCCGGGCGCGTTCTCCGCGGCGGGCGGCGGCGCGGCCGGCTGCGCGGCGCCCGCCAGGCCGTGCATCTCGATGCGCGGCGGGCTGCAGCTGTCGACGCCGCCCGTGCTGGCGCGCGTGCTCGGCCAGGGCAAAGTGGCCGCCACGTCGCCCGCCATCGTGGCCGCCGCCGCGGCGCACACCGCCGTCTGCAGCCTGTACGGCGGCCGCCACGACGACAGCGGCAGCTGCAGCGGCGCCGACGACAGCGAGAACTCGAGCGTCTACCACGAGCCCTACAAGCTGCTCTCCGCGCAGCACGAGTACGGCTGTCTGCTCGCGCCCAGCAAGAGCCACGACTTCACAGGTACCTAACCACACTACATAATAAACTACTACTAGGTCTCTAATGCTTCAAAGCGACTATAAAATATGATGGAATTTTCAAATATCATTCACGAATTTGTATAAAACATCATATTACATATTACTTAGTCATTCTGACAGGAGAACTACCTTGTTTGAAGAGAAGGTAGAAGGATCAAAGAAAATCGAGGAGTAAAATAAACAGACAGCAATAAACAAAATAACACCTTTTGCCATTAGAAGTTGTTGCCCAAGGAAAAGAAATGCATGGAGTATACGCGCGTAACTCTCCAACCTAACGGTCGAGGTGAAGAAGTGTTTTATTGCGTTAGTGTTTTAGGGCGCGTCAATATCTAGGTTATTAGTGATTTCCTCGTGATGTATACTTATGCTTCATCTATATTAGTAATGCGTATTGTGAAAAAGGAAAAATACCTCGAAAATATTGGTAGAAAAATGTAGTGCCATATCCTTTGTTTGAGCAAATCAATGCGAATTGAATTTTCGATACACGATAGTAAATATCCTTCCAAAAACATTCCTACTTTAATCCACTAGACAAAAAAATCAAACCCTTCCTCACCGCCAAGCTCTTGTTAGCGTAGCATGCAGCAGCTGTGACAGATTTCCACGGTCCTTTCCTTGGTCATAGCTTTGCTGGATGGTCGGCAATATGCTCCGACCGTTCCTATACCCCTACGGCCACCACTACCCATTTTACGTACTCATTTAACCTCAGACAGGCTGTATAAATGAAGCGTGGTTGGTAATTACTATTTCAAACTTTCAGCTACAAGGAAAATCCTCGATTTTTTTCTAGTCCTTAACTTTTGTAATATTTAGTGCAGTCGACAAATATCTTAAGTAATGGAAAAATGTGACGATATCTCTCCATCGAACATTTCTCACTATTACTGTAGCTAAGTAAGAAGCTCATAACTGATTCAAATCATTGTAAGGTGATAAGGTGAAGTTTGTAATTCTGCTAGAAGTTACACCACAGGCGTAAATAGATCCTCCCATTTCCACATACTAACCTTCAAATCAAAAAAAAATTATTGCTAGTGCTTAATAAAACATGGTTGTTCGTTTACGGAGGAAGACAAATACGATTGTTTCGTCAGGTAAAATTTAGACGAGTTAAGTCTATTTTCCTGTCGTTCAAGAATTAAATGCCATAGTAACACATTATTCTATTCGATAACGAGTTCAAATCAGCTCTATCAATAACATCGAAAGAAAAAAGATCTAAAACACTATTCTCAGCTTAAACAATACAATACAATTAAACACTCGCATCCCGTTTCGTTAAAGACGTTTTGAGCATGAAACTCGATTACTTAGTTATAAAGTCAAGAATCACGAACTACGTAAAGTCTCATACATTACTTCTTTCCATATTTCTGTTCTATAAGCTGCTTCTTTCCCATAAAAGTCTGACCAAAGCTCCAACAAAGGTGTAATATATGCTGACGGTAAAATAAATTTTAGTAATGATTTGTGAATATTTTAAAGCCAATATATCAATGAATTGCATAATGAAAATAGTAAACAACTGTGGTAAAAACATTTGGAAATGATAGATCAGATAAGGAATAAAACTTAAACAGAAATTCCACAAAAAGAAAAATAATTGTATAGATTCCTAGAAATTCAAGCAGGGACGAAACGAAAGGAACTACGGAGATTGGAAAACAGGAGTTTGAGATATACAGTCAGTTGCATAGTTGGTTTAATTCATAACGTTTTACTTCCAGAGTGTTTTTCTGCACCGTTACACAGAATTCAGTTATAAGATCTTTCATAAAATTACCATATAAACCCTTAAACTCATGCATGCGGGATGGGTAACTTGTAAACCAATGCCGTGTGCTGTCTCCTGTTTTAATTTCAATTTCCGAACACCATTAACAATAGAAGCACGCATACCTCTGTGACTGCCGCTAATAAATTAGCATATTGCTAGGCGCTATTGCAGCCTGAGTCATTGTTCGCAACCAGATCATTTGCTCCGAACGTTCGCAATCCGCGACAAGGACCATTCAGCGGGGCCGCGTGGGTTTACAAACACAATGGAAGCTTAGCGACGCCCTGAATGCCGACTATTTTTTTGCTGGCGAAAGGATATTTAATGTTACCGCATTGTATACGCAGCGGCTGAATGCGTTTGTACACATCGAAACAGAATAATCGGGACATACAGGCTGCGCACATTTCACAGTGGTGCCAATGTTGCAGCAGCGGCCTCTCCCCTCGTAAATTCAGGCCTCGTTTTTATGGTTATTGCAACGCAACGCTGCTCGATAACTTCTACTTTTCGAAACTCAGGGACAAGTTGAAACATCATGCGGGGAATTTTGAAGATAAAAGTTTTGGCGAATACCTCGTAACTTGCTGAATATTTATTCAAAAGTAATCAATCTTTTTAAACTTTAATTATTTAACAGCATTTATGAATGTTAATAACTAACTAAGAATTCCTTTTAAGCATCCGAATAGACAGGGTAAACCCTTGTAACATCTAAAGCAATGTATAGCTTATTAACAGTGCAGCCAGATTTGCGCACGTAGCTTATTCTTACCGTCAACTGTCTCACTGGCGAGACATTCAATGGACGAGATTTGTTGGGAAGTATTCAGGCATTTAATATAAAATATTTTGGAGAAAGGACATTTACTGTCTGCAAATAAATGGTGTTGGAACCCTAGAAACCTTCCCTTAGTGCTTTCAAGCACTCCTATGCAGTCTGAGTAGAGCCACGTACCAGTGTTAAATGGTGACTTGCTTCGGCATTCTTCTAGGGCAAAACTCCATTACGACGTCTTCTGCACACTCTGCCAAACACAGCTAACTCTGCATCTAGATCGTTTGGCGATCTTGAAGGTTCGATTAGCAGGTGTGCGCAACATATATCAGCGCAGTTCTGCCCTAGAAAAATACCGAAGCACGCTGGCAGAAACGTTGCCATTTCATCCAGGACGCGGTGTCATCCGAACCACATAAATTACGTATTCCTGCCACAGAAGTCTTCAAATCTTTCGACAGTAGTTCAAAGTGGATTCATCATGTTTTAAATTTTCCGCTATCCTGTTGCAAATTGATGTACAGGATGATTCAGTGATAATGTTAGAAACTTTCAGGGATGATGGAGAAGGGTAAATATATTAATTTGAATATTTAATTTGATGTGAGGGACCCTGGTCCGGAAACGGCCGAGTCGAAAGTTTTTTAGCGAAAATCTACTTAGGTTCTACCGAAGACTCGTGCCGTGCTCAAACTAAAGACCAAAACATCCAAACAATTATCATGTTGTACAAAATTCCCTATGAATGCCTCCCAATACACTCAAATAATTTCCTCTTTTGGGGGACTAGTAACGGCGCACATTATATGTCAGAGATACCGAAAATCCTAAGTTTTACGGTACAGTGATGATGAATTCAATTTACCTTCACAAATTTCACAAGCTGCTACATTTACAACAGTTGTTCAAAATGGCGTTCCCCAGCGTCAGTACAGGCATGGCATAGACGCACAAAGTTCTTCAGTGTCCGTTCTAATATCCCCGGTGTCGTTTAAACTTTGTCGCAGGCAGCGAGAAATCTTTCCAGAGATAATCTTCAGTCTAGACAGGCGTTTCTAGCACAAGACTGTTCACAAGGTCCTACAACAAGAAATCAAGTGGGGTGAGATGAAGTGAAACCTACAATCTCAGCAACAACAGTAGAGATGCAAGAATTCCACTGTCAGAGGTATCAGGAAGATTTTCGGTCATGACTTTCGACTCGGTCATTTACTTACCAAGGTCCCTTACCTCAGTTGATACATTTACCTCTGACCGCCGTCCCTGAAAGTTTGAAAAATCATCACGGAATCACTCTGCATATTACTACAACACTGGGATAACTTTAGGGAAAAAATTCTCATTGCTCAGAATATTTTATCCAGTCACCACTCACAATTATTTGTTATGAAAATACTGAAAGATTTAAAAAAATACAAACTTTTTTCCGTGAGAGGCGTGTATCACCATTGATAAATTTGGCATATTTTTAAACATTAGTTCAGAATTTCTCCTTTTATGATTTACCTCTATATCTTAAAGTCTTTCGTTTTTTCTTTCTCCCTGAATTGGAATTTGTGGTTACGGTAAATGATGCTAGTTAAACAATTGCCATTTTACATGTAGAAATCGTGTAAGCGGCAACTGGAAATTATATGGGAGCAACACGCATTTCTACATAACAACCTACATTTACGTTCTAGCACATCGATTCATTGCAGTAGTAGCTACAGAGGATTTAAATCGTTTATAAGTGTAGACACAGTGATAATAATTGCATTGTATTGAATTTTTTGAAGCCAATGCTACCGTGCTCTGGTTTGCAGACTTCCCCACAGCGAGTGTGGCCAGCTTCCCGGACGAGGTCCATTTCTCCGGCACGCCTCCTCCCAGCGCGTCTCCCGGCAAAGCGGAGACTTACTACGCAGCCACAGACATCGTCAAGGTGAGCTGCGTAAACCTTCTACTATACTACGCATCATGTCAGCCACGGTGTACTAAACCAGATACGCCGTTACATACATCGCTTAGTGCTACTCTGACTTGGCTACGTGATAATAATTTGCAGTTTTTATATGCGGTGCCCTAGGTGGCAACAGACATAACTACCTACTTCTGGTTTCATACATTCTTTTTATTAAAATGTCAGTTCCTGAGACCTACAATATAGTCAATGCCAGCAATACAAAAAAGAGAGAGAGAGAGAAAAAGTCAGCAGATATCATGTGGGTTCAGTCGCTTCTGAGCACTTATTAATCTGCTAGATATCAAATGTGTACAGCTTGTATTCCCCGTATGCGCTACCATAATTTCAGCTGTAATTTTCACTTTTATCCCAATGTGGCGTAGTATTCATATAGTAATTGAACGCATCTGTTTGAGATAACACTTGCCACTTGCTCTCTGACCTGTTGCTCCGTGGTTTGAGCAGAGTGGCCGATGCGAGCAGCACCTGAAGCCGGGCTGCTTCACGACGCTGCGTCTCCCGACGTCGGATCCGCCGCTGGACGTGGAGCCACTGTGCGAGTTCCCGAGACACCGCCTGCGACTCGTCGAGAAGATCGGCGAGGGCAGCTTCGGAATGGTACGTCACGTCATTCCACTACGAACTGTCAACATAAAATTATCACGGGTAACTAGTCGATTGAATCCGATTGCGAAACACGATGTTTCGGCGATCATAACTCCGTCGCCATTGTCGAGTAACTGCTGCCGGTTGGTCACTTGACAATGGCGGCAGAAACTATGATCGCCAAAACGTCGTGTTTCACAAACAAACTCACTCGGCTAGCTAATTACCCGACTTGTTTTTATCTTCATACAACGTTGAGAAAACCTCCAGTCTTACATAAACTGTGAACATATTCTCTTACTCAGGTGATATTACTATACGTAAGTAAAAGTTATAGTTGCACTATATTATTCGTCAATGTGTTCCACCAAGCTCTTCTACTAACAAATATCGGGTTCGTGGGGAGAAGTGAAGCTTTCTTTAAACTTCAGTGGGTCTCTCAGAACCTCTGCAATGGCGACCGACTGCTGACTCTGTACCGATAAATAATAACTACTTGAAACTCTCACAAGATTGGTTCCCGTTCTGTCGGTCTGATGTAGCATGTTTCACGAACAAATGCCCTGCAGCCTCCCCATCGTACCTCCCTTCTAAACGTCTCCCATCGCCTACACGAACTAACCTGACCTGCCTTCTATCTTATTGCTGCTGCATTCTTACATCCGCTGCCCCGTTCGTGGACGTAACCAGTCATGTTGAATTCCCAATTTTTTTTCCAGCCACAGTTGAATTTCCGCGTGCTAATCTCGTACTTCCTGCCTGTGAGCTACCTCGGGCAGTGAGAGCGAGCGTGGTGGGTGAACGGTTAACTTTCTGGCCTCGCATTCGGGAGAACGTGGGTTCGAATCCCCGTCCGGGCATCCAGATCTGGGTTTTCAGTGGTTTCCCCAAATCACTCCAGGCGAATGCCGGGATACTTCCTTCAAATATGCAATGGCCGAATTCCCTCCCGTTCCTTGTCCCCAGTCCCATCCCGCCTCAAATGACCTTAGCCGTCGACGAGGCGTAAAGCAATAAGTAAGTAATAAAAGTCGGGCAGCCGACTGTATTAGCTCAATCAGCAGATGCCGTGTGTTATGTAACCTGCCATTGTTATTTTTTTTTTTATCTTTCTACTTTACTTTTTTTAACCTTTTATCCTTTTATTTCTTTGTGACCCTGATTATTCCTCTGTGTGCCTCATTAGTACTAACGAGACTTCTTACACCAAAGATTGCTCCTTAGAGCCATAAACACACTATAAATCTTATTACGAGGTTATGACTGAAGAGAACGACAATGAAATCAGATATTAAAACATGTTCCACATTTATTATTACTTTAAACATGGGCACTCCATCTAACTAATAGAATTTTCAAAAAACTTATCATTCTTTACTATCTTGTCCTTTTATAAACTTTGAGAATCGTCATTACAAAAACACACATTAATTTTAGCACAGGCATTATATGAGAGAATAGCTTAAACACAAGGAGAGAGAACAATTTATATTACTTGAATCATAGGAAGGTTATTTGCATGGCACAGCTTCGCCATAAACTAACTGATCCACATTGAATAAATTGAGACAGCAAACTGAAAAAACTGAGAGTGAGTTCACGTGGGTTAGGAACTTCTAAGCGAGCGCCAATGATCGGGTTTCTCTTTCATCCAGCTTAAGACAGAGCTACCAACCTCGACAAACAAACCTGAGGGGCCTTAGCATAGCACCTCTGGCTTATGGACACTACTACACAAAAACCAGAGAGCTAAGCCTCTAGCTCCCTTAACAAAGGTGAGATTTTATTTTCTTAAGTTGGCTGACTACCGTTAGGGTCCGGGCGGCGAAGAGTGGTGATTGACGTCACAGCGTTACAACGTCAAAACCATTAAAGCCTGCCGCATGACCTTAGCTTCTGAAATGTCTTTAACTATAGCTTTCCCTTATTCTATTACATTACTTCTCTTCCAATATACTAAATACCATTCCTAATTTTTCCTTATTACTAATTCTTACACTTCTCTAATAATTTCCAATTTTCCGTCCTTTTAAGTTATTATTAAAGTCCCTCGTTATACGATTATTATTTTCCTACAATTGCAAATGAACTCTTCAGTCAAGCATTTTATCGCAGTGCAGTTTTACATATGTTTTTTATTTGTTTTTATTTTCCTTTTCCTATTTTTGGTAGGTTTTTCCTGCTGTTAATTTCATTTACATCCAATCAAACTATATTTCAACACAACCTACTTTTTACCACACCATTTTTTCTTTTTTAAATTTTTTTCTAGGTATATCTAAAAAATGAATGGAAGAAACTTTCATCATAAACGACGTAAACAGTTGTGTCGATCAGGATACGCAGGGTTAGTACTAAGTGAAAAATATTTTATACAATGAAACTGGAAGCGTAAATGGATTTTTCTTCGGGTTTTTATGGCACGTAGACATCGAGGACATAAGAGCGGAGTGAGAGAGGGGAGAGGTATTCGGCCATGATTTGTAACAACCACGGAAAAAATAATTTTGGATTGTCGAACGGGGATTGGAACCTGCAACCTTCCGTATTCTAGGTCAGCTTAACCACCAAGCTATATATATTTACCGTCGTTCCTGAATGAGGGGTTTGTATAAGATTTTAGTTTTATAAAGCTACAATTCTGGTTTTACATTTTGGATTAAATTTCGTGAATCTCTCGCAGTCGTTGTAAAGCAAAATGGGAATAAGTAAGTTATTAGCCCAACATTATTTAATCATTTAACTCCAATACTATTTCGGTGTATTGACTCGTCAATAACATTAATGTATCAATATTTAGCTGAACCGACAACTTCCTCTTTATTAATCCAGTAATATCACAGTTACCACCAGAGGCAAATAATTAAACAATGTATTTCTACTAACAGCGTGTTTATAAGGGCCTCGTTTCCTTACAAAACTTCTTAAGATCAATATAAATCATATTTAATAAGTATGTGAATGACGAATGCAAACTTTTAATCAATCCGTTCTACCTAGCGTGAAGAAATATCTCTACAGTCTCATACCAGGCGCGCCATTGCTAAGACCAAATGGCAGGGTAGTAAAACGAATATTCTAGACACCGCTAGCTGATGTCCATGGGTAATATGCTAGAAACAGAGTATACACATATTATCTCCCGAGCAGTAATGATACGTTTGAATGACTAAAACATATTTGCAATTACTTTTGTAGATATAAATTATACATAAGAAGAACCGTTTAGTAGGTAGATCCTTTACAGTAGGCTTCGGACTCGTTATATTTGGGTGGTAATTTTTAGTGTTTCCGGTAGAAGGTAAAGCAGCGTAGTCAACTTCCAAGTCCTAGTAGCTGGTCTCGAGCCAAGGGACCGAGCGTGGTGGGTCAATGGTTAACGCTCTGGCCTCCCATTCGGAGAACAGCGGTTCGAATCCCCGGCCGGACATCCAGATTTGGGTTTTCCGTGGTTTCCCCAAATCACTCCAGGCGAATGCCGGGATGCTTCCTTCAAAAGGCCATGGCCGAATTCCTACCCGTTACTTGTCCCCAGTTCCATTCCGCCTCTAATGACCTCGACGTCGACGAGGCGTAAAGCAATAAGTAAATAAATAAAATAAAAAATCTAGTGAAGGGACGAGGACACCACGTCTCTGTGTAACGTTCGCCCAAATCCGAAACTTGACTGACTGTGGATGGCTCTCGACCCGACCCGGCTAGTCTGGACTACTTGGTTACCTGGCGGCCTCCTTTACACAATTTACGCTGACCGAACTACTAATGCTCCTGTTCCTTCAGCGTTGCTTCGCTTCATCCTCAACCGTCGATTCTAAAAACCGAGGCACAGGACACGACAATGCTATTTGTAAAAACCAAATGATTTGAAGTCTACTACAATGTTTAAGAAAATAAAGTGGCATCTGGCAAACCTGAGCTGTTATAGTGATGCACAAATAATAAATTTCTTAGACTTTCTGATAATGCTTCATCTTATTTTCTGACCCTATGACCTGTATATTCTTGAGCCGTTAACGCGACATTCCTCGTATGGTTTATTTTCTGTTTCGTGTGCAAGAGGTTCCCTTTCAAAGATAAAGTTACCTGTTAGATTAGCTTACGAAACAGCTATAATTCGTGCTAACTCGAAATTCGTAGGATCTTTGAATCCCCACAAGAATCCTATCTTTTATTAGTAACTCTTCATATGACCTCTATTTAAAAATTATTTACAAAATTATTAGCATTATAGCTAATTCAATTTCTGCTCTTAAATATGTCGACGTCGAGGTCAATAGAGGCGGGATGGGACTGGGGACAAGGAACGGGAAGGAATTCGTCCATAGTCTTTTTGAAGGAAGCATCCTGGCATTCGCCGGGAGTGATTTGGGGAAACCAAGGAAAACCCAAATCTGTATGCCCGGACGTGGATTCGAACCACCGTGTCCTCCCGAATGCGAGACCAGAACGTTAATCGCTCACCCACCACGCTCGGTGATGATTCTTCTAATTCATTATCATAACTGATAGCTCGATCAGGCAGCAAACCACCAGATCGATGGCTTCACTTCGAAGGTTGAGAAACGAATAGAGTAAAAAACACCTGAAGCTGTCAGAGTTTACATAAATGTAAAATGCAGTCTTAGCTTCGTTATGACAGCTTACCTGACGAAGGCAGTGGAGTTTGCTGTAGAAACGTTGGATATTAAAGAAATTGTGTTTAATAAAGATATCATCCTGCAAAAAACCCGCGAAGATTTCATTTCATCAAATACGTCGGGAAAAACTGAATTCTAACACGCTAGAATGTCTCAGGGTGTTATCGATTGTTTGCGTAGTTCTATTCTCATATTTGTGGTCTTTTGTGTTACTGAATTCTCATTGTCTTCACCCATCTTCGATCAGAACTGACGATGAGAGTATGGTGTGTAGCGTCTGGTTTTTTTTTAAGACGTTATTAAAATTGAAAAATTAATTAGATGCATTAGTTAATAAGTTAAATTGAAAAATTAATCCCTGGTAGGCGCCAAGAATGGAAGGTTCTCTATCCGAGAGAAGCGACATTCCAATTCTGAAATACTTTTTATCAAAGCAATAGTACTTTTGAAATGACCATTAAAAACACATATCTTCATCTATTCAAATGATATACTGATACATTGGAAAGGAAGTTATTGAAAGCAGGGTTTACAACACCTATATTATTTACTTTGAATATAAAATTGGTTGATTTATTTAACAGAACTGAATATTTAAGGAGTTTACAAAGTTAAAAGTTTCTTTTGGACAATTTAGAGCATGATTCAAATCTCAGAACGTTGCCTAGGGTTGAATGACGCAAGAGTGTCTCTACATCGACGGCGTTCTTTACCGTAGCAGATGAGTTGCGGAGAAAACAGACGGACCCTGTTGATCAGCTGGGCGCGAGGCCGGTGATGGCTGCCTCAGGTAGAAGCGGCTGGTACCTGGTCGATTCGGCCTGGCGGGCTCTGTTCCAAGTCGCGGTCAACTCACTTCCCGACCAGAAAACAGAGTCTCCCGTGGAGGCGCTGCGGGTTGTTGCTGGCCAGAAACAGAATATCCTCTTCCTCGCTTGTTGGCCCCGTCGAAAACTTCCAGGCTCCGGAGTTTTAGCTGACGCGGGAAATTTCAGCCAGTGGGAGCGTTTGGCGGGGCGTCCCCGATCTCCATTGGCACTCCTCATGCAACATAAAACTTATGGTTCATAAAACTTCGTAACACACTGTATGATTCGCTGGTTCCCAACAGAGGTGTTGCGCAACCTGACTTTTTCTCGGAAGCATCTTTTTTCTAGTTTCAACTTTCTACTCTACCAGGAATCCTTCTTTCGGCACAGGTCCTATACTGTCCTTTGAATTTCCTTGAATGCGTAAAGCTTTTAACTTTTCGGCCTGCCATAAATCGTTCGGTCTTTCAGCGCAGGTAAGAGTCACCTGGCTCTCGCCGATGACAAAGAAACGGGGAATGTTCCGGCTCGGCCCGAAACTGGCTAATTCACACGCTAAAATTTCCCGTCACCAAGGGACGTTACAGATGCAAAGTAGATATTGCAAACAGTAAATATGAATTTTTTGTTGCTAGGTTAGTAAGCCCAGGTGATCATGTGAAAGGAATCAAGGTGAAACTCGTTTTGCTGCTGCAGGTTCTACTTTGCGAGGCGGATGGCGTTCCGGAGTTCAGTGGATTGACGAGCTCGCACAAGAAGAAGTTGGTGCTTGTGAAGTCACTGTGGAGGGGATGCAGTGAACAGACCAGGTAACCAAACCAATTATCAGCTGCTTCTGTTGATACTAACTTCTCACGCAGATTGCATCACCAAACAGACTAGTAATACCGCAGAAGATTCCATCACCTTGCAGCCGTTCACTTGTCGTAGTCACTGGAGGGTGGCCAAAAGCTTTTCGGTGGAGGCATCGATAGAATAAATTAGGTGTTTGAAGAGGACAGATTGTGAAGTGAGCTGATCCAGTCAATCTTGACACTGTTAATTCTTCGCTCTGTAAGAATTAGATGCGAAGTAATACGAGTGTTTGTAGTTCATTCACTTGGGCCTTATTCAACTATCTCCACGAATATACATTCAAGCAGTGTATGGTTTGGGGAGGTACCGAAGAAACTATTGCGTATCGTGGAACCATTTACTTTATATCGAGATCGTCTCTCTTTAATATTACTAATGCCATTCAGACTCAAATTTTTGTTCAAAATTGACCCTAAGAGGTCCATCAAACTCATGAAAAATCAAGTCACGCGGTCACAACGTATGATTCTAAAAATTCGTTTTGTGATTAAGATTTAAAACCCTATTAGCTCTGGTACTTCTGCCATGATGTAACAGTTACTAATCCAAGTTAGTAGTTTCTGATTTTTCAATACTTTTTGGCTTAAGTCGACCTTAAAAGGTTCGACAATCATCAAATGCAAGAAACAGATTCATTTCTATGAGAAGTCAATTTCGAAACATTTCTCCGGAAAAAGTCAGATCATTTTATGACCCTAAATTCTTGTTCTGGGAAATATTCCAAACCCGTCACAATACCAGAAACGGCTTCTACAACAGATATAATACATAATGATCATCTGCTAACTTGTTCTAACTTTTTATCACTAATTACATAAGGTTAATAGAGTTTAAACACGCAACGCAAATTGTTTCCTCGTCATAAAATGTGTATCTTACCAAAATACTACAATTACTAATATTTGATCGCCACCCATATATACTGATCTTATTATTATGTAAAAACAAGGCATTTTAGTACTTAACATCGTTAAAGTTTTTATTAAACCAAAAATAAAGTGACCAGCTGCTTTCCTCCACGTTCAAATTTGTTGTATTTGCAGAGGACTGAAGAAAGATTTGTTTGTGCTCTTTTTTGTTCCTGTCGTGGAAGAGAAATGAAAGAAGGGATATGGTAAAAATTCGTACTGACACTTAAGATAATCATCCTCAGAAGCCACGAACCGTAACGCCACGCTTATTGTTCACACCCGACGGATGAATCATTGTCAACACTGTAATGTGCCATCGTTTCATTCGTATTGTGAAAATGTTTGAGATGTAGTTCAGGCATTTGGTACACACTACAAATTTAAGGAATAGAAACCGTCACCACTCCTGGCTTCTGGCAAAGCACGGGTTGATGCGATCGTTCGTCAGCTGAGTCGATAGTAGTGTTGCAAACTGAAAAAAAAAATGTTTTTTTTTCAGATTTGTGAAAAAAAACATGAAAAAAAACCTAACACCCTCGTTTTTTTTCTAAATTTGTTTTTTTTTTCTTCAGAAAACAATATATTTGATAAATTATAGTTTTATTTATGGAACTTACATTTTACATGTGTGTTTTAAACCTTACTAAATCATATAATATCTTACATAATAATTCATAAATGTATCTATATAGGTAACATAATTTTTTATTCATCTTCTATGTCGGTACCACATTCACTAGTATCAGCACTACCAACACTAGTTCGGCCGGAGTTACTATTTTCTGTTTCTTCTTCTATCCCCTGTAGATCCATAACTTCAGAAATAGTTACATTTTCTTTTACTGGTTGTATTGCATTGAAAAGCTTTTGACATTGCAATTTTTAATTGTGAGCAAAGTACACACTGTGAATGAAGACTGCGCCGATAGTTCTGTATTACGGTCTTTTAAGTTTGAATTTAAATCTATTATCATACAAAATAGGAGCTTTATTTGTTTTCAATCGTTGATTTACGCCAACGGTTGCAATGAAATTATTCATAATTACTGACAATGACTCAGTATTATCACTATACGCTGCGAGTTTAACAAGTATACGAATATAAGGAAAGCACAACAAGTAATAAAAAGAGGCAAAAAACCGTAGTTAAATTTCCTAATTTTTTGAAAAGATTCGTAGTCTACAGATAAATTTGGAGGGCTGGTAGCACTAGTTCAAATAGTGAGTATTCAATCGAAACAACGGCGATTCCTTCTCGTGCAACCTAGCCTTTTCGGGAAGTCCCCTTTCATAAAAAAAAAAACTTCAGTCAATGTTACCAGTATTTTTGTATTTTTTTTTCTACTGAACCAGAAAGATATAGTATATTTAAAAGTAAGATAAGTACTTAGTATAAACTCTAATACAGTCATATTAAATGATAAATGCCTTAAAAATTTGAAATTTAGTAGTTATGAAAAAAAAACATGTCCCAGAAAAAAAAACATGTTTTTTTTACAGTTTATTTCATGTTTTTTTCACGTCAGAAAAAAAACTGTTTTTTTTTTACAACACTAGTCGATAGTCAGGCAGAGTTATTGTGCTTTGTAGATGTCTGTCACGACAACAGAAACATGAAGTGTACCTGACCAGAGCTATTTCAGTGTAGGCAGGCTGACAAGATTCATTCGTCCAAAGTGAAGCCTGGGAGGATCTTCAGCCAAACTAACCTAAGGGGATAGGATTGGGTAGGACAGTGGTCCGCAACCTTTTCCCACTCGCGGCACACCATAAGGATATCCATAAATCTCGCGGCACACCTTACCGGTCGGACGACAGTTTTATGTTACTATTAAAGTAAATAAATGTACACATACCTTCAATTAACACTTGTGTCTGCTTAACTGCACACAGGTGGCTGATCCATGGAAAAATTTCTTCATCGATGGATTTGAGTGTTTCCCTGTTGGATGTTTTAATCTCAGTAAACGTCGAGAAGCCCAATTCACATAAATATGTAATTGGAAATGGCAATAACACATTTACTTCCATGTCGGACATAGCCGGATATTCTTTCCTTATTGTTTGCCAAAATTTATCTAAAGGAATTTCAAAGTTCTGTCAGCTTTTCAATCCGCGAGTTCCTCTTGAATATTAATTGGAAGTTATTCCAAATTTGCAACGAATGGATCACTAACCCAGTTGAAATCTTCAACACAGAACTTTTTGAATCTCTGCCGCAGGGCTTCTAAATGTTCTATAACTAAGTCCATCACCATTTTATTACCGTCATCAAGTGACCATACAGTCTGGACCATCTCACACGAACCATTTTCAATCCTCTGTAACCACAAATCCAGCTTATTTTCAAATCCTTGCATTTTGATGTTCAGCTCATTCAAGTGTACGAAAATGTAGGAAAGATATGTCAACTTACATATCCATTCACCATTTGCGAATCAATCCGCGTACTTATGTCTTTCAACAGTCATAAATATCTGGACCTCTCTCTAAGTTCAAATATTCGCGTTAACACCTTTCCTCGTGACAGCCAGCGTACTTCTGTATGTAGAAGGAATGTAGTGTGTTCTGAACCCATTTCCTGGCATAAAACTGAAAAAAAGTCACGAATTTAGCGGCCGCGATTTTATGAAGGTCAGGACTCTTACTACTTCGTCCGGCACATATTTCAGAGAAGATGGCAGAGACTTAGTAACAATGGCTTCGCGGTAAATGAGACAGTGATCAGCATCGTATGTTGGGATTTACTTCGAGTACTTTAGCTGCAAATCCTTTCACTGGGCCTGTCATATAAGCCGGAGCGGCTGTACAAACACTAACGCAATCCTTCCATCTTAATTCATTAAGGACCAATATTCATCAGTCAAACGAAATATTTCTTCATCGGTAGTTTGCTCTGGAAGTTCTTTGCAAAAGAAGAAGTTACAATTATATGTCCATCGAAGCCTGCAGAAATTGTGCGTGGCGGCTAATATCTATTCTAATGAATAATTGTGTTGATTGTTTACTATCTGAAATTAGATTGTTTGCAGATGACATAATGCTGTATAAAAGAATCAAAACGATAGAGGATTGTAAACAAGTTGCAGGGTGATCTGGACAGGATATCTAATTGGGTTGGTAAACATGGAATGAAGATAAATGCAAAGAAGAGTCAGCTTATTAGATACACAAATAAAAAACAAAAGGTTAATTATGAATATAAGGTGGGGAAAGAATTGCTTGCTGAAGACATGAAATGTAAATATCTTGGAATTACTTTGATAACAAACTTAACTGGGCAGGACACATAGGACAGGTGGTACGAAAAGTTTTCAAAGTTCTACACTTGTTGGAGAGAGTGATGAGGGGATGTACGAGAGAAGTCAAGGAATTGGGTTACAAAACGTTGGTCAGACCATTGCTCGAATATGGTAGTGTAGTATGGGTCCCTCATTTTACGTATCAAATACAGGAGTTGGAGAGGGTGCAAAAAAGGGCTGCTAGATTTGTTTCTGGAAATTATCGCAGAATGCAATCAGTGACGGATATGATAAAGGAGCTGGAATGGGATTCATTGCAAGACAGGAGGAGGATGAGGAGGGTCATGGGAGTGTACAGGGCGTATACCTGCGATGAGACATGAAAAGATATTGCAGCAGGTACGAAAAGTAGTGCATGGAAGGGAAAAGATGACCATGACCACAAGCTGGCACTCGATTTCAGGCACAAGGGTGTGGGAAGACTCTCTTTTTTAGGTAATGGTGTCAGGGATTGGAATGAGTTACCAAGAGAAATGATGAATAATTTACCGAAAACTGAAAGAATTTAAAGATAAAATTTGTAGAGGGCAAATGTAGGTAGGTGCAGGATAGGGGGAAGATGGGTGTAGGGAAATTGCCATCGAAGCCTGTGCACCATTGCAATTAAATTAAATTAAACTTGTCGATCGGAATTGAGAACTTCTGACTGTTGTTGATTTTCTCCTTCGTATCGTCTTTAACATCACGAAACATATCGATAACTCGGTGATTGATTGTGTCAGCAAAAAGAGGAATTTTTTAAATTTCACTAGTAGATTCTAAACTCAGAACTATTCTCACCATCTCATTACAAACACGTTTTAACAGCGTTTCAATTATTGTATGTGGTTTCTTGGTCTTTACGATCAGTTCGGTTGCCTTATAACTAGCTTCCTGTTCTTCTTCCGAAACACGTACTGTAGCGATCATGAGTGTTATTTGTATTTTACTTATTTTCCAACAACCGACGATAATAATTTACATCTTTACTTGATATGTTTTGTTTCAATTTATAGGAACCGTAGCAGCGGTACTGAGTATTTCACCTGGGAATTGAAGACGTTATTTCACCACACCAAAAAAAAAAAAAAAAAAAAAAGGATAAGTAATTATCAATATCTTCCCACTACATCAACTTTTATTTCTTTCTTTCAGGCTCTATGCTTTCACTAGTTGCCCTCATAGACGGAATACCGTTCAAGGAATTTGTCCATCTTGAAGAAATAATATAGTATGCTAATTGTAATAGAAAATATCAAGAACAATTATTAAAAGTTTTCGGATCACTTCAGAGCACAGCTATGATGCAACTGGAGTAATGTTAAGAAGCGGGATTTTTACACTTCAGAGAAGTTACATATACCGTGCCGATTGTTTTTACAGTGATGTCTATCAATGCGTCGGTGCAACGGTACAGAAACAAAGAAGTACCGACAACGTAATTAAATAATATAAGGTTTGGAAAGTCCTGCTAATCCAAGCAGTTTAGACTGTGGGAAAAGTACATACACAGTACATGCGGTAAATATAACAGAAACTCAAAGTGCAGCAGTAGAGCCTTGGAATAAAAAAAATTCAAACATGAATAAACAAAACTAACAGCAACTGTGAGTAAATAAATGACATTTAATTCCTTAGAATACGATAATACCTAACAATTCGCGGCACATGAAACTAAAATATAAATAATAAAAAACTTGACAATTAATTCCTCATAATGAGTAAAATTTCGCGGCACACCTCTCACCTTCTCGCGGCACACCAGTGTGCCGCGGCACACCGGTTGCGGACCACTGGGGTAGGAGGTAGGCCATGTCCTTTAGAACGAACCTGGAGGGGCTATGGTAAACCATGGAAATACGTGGTCAAGATGGTCGGACAGGGGTTTGAACTTCCAGGCTGGAGAGCTCACTTGTTGATGTCTTACAGGCAGGAGTTCGCCCGTGAGTGCGGCTGGTTGTCGACGCTGCGAGACGGCGCCGTCAGTAGGACGCTGGCCGTCTGCTCCACAGAGGAGCCACTCTGCTCGCTGCAGGAGTACGGCTCGGTCGGGTCTCTGCCTGCCATGCTCAGGGAGCACACACCAGAGTCCATCAGGTACGGCCTAACAATATCTACTAACTAGGCTACTCATTAAACTTATCACAAAGGTTTTAAAACTTCGCTATATGTTATAGTAGATTAAAAATTTAGGTTGATTTTCTTCCTGCCAAAAATCATGTTTAAGGGGTGAGGCAGAAAACCAACAACAGAAATTTTAATGGAAGATTTTTTTATTCTTCCATATTACGAGGGAGTACCCAAAAATAACCGGAATAGCACTGCCGTGAGCGGAATTTGTGTAGTACGCGTTTTCACCACTAGGAGTTTACAGCGCAACTCATTGTCAGTTCAGTGCCGCCAGTGCTGTCAACCTGGCTCGTTCTGTTAATCTGCAGTGATTGCTTGTTTCTGCTAGCGCTTTTTGTTGTTGTTTCCTTTTTGATGATAGCAAGTTTAAGTGAACAACGTGCAGCTGTGAAATTTTGATTTCTACTCATTAAAAATGCTTCTAAAACTGTTGAAAATAGCTTACCAAGATGACGATATGGGGAAAACTCAAGTGTACGAGTGGTTCGCTCGGTTTAAATATGGCGACATGTCGATTGATTATAAACCTCGATCTGGCCTCCGTCAACTGTCCGAATCGACGAAAATGTTGGAAAAAATTCGAGAGTTTGTGCTCTCATACCGTCGACAGATAATTGATCAAGTCAGAGATTAGTGGGTTATCTTGGAGCTTGATTCAGCGAATTTTAACCGAAGATTTGGGAATGAAAAGGGTTGCTGCCAAGTTTTTCCTCGGGCTCTGACTGACAATTAAAAAGAACATGGAGTTGAAATTTTTTTTTAAACTGCTTTTCATCTCTCAACAGCGAGGTCTTTAGAGACGAGAAAGGATGGGGGGGGGGGGGGGGCAAGGAATGGGAAGGAACTCGGCTATGGCCTTTTGAAGGAAGCATCCCGGCATTTGCTTGGAGTGATTTGGGAAACCATGGAAAACCCAAATCTGGATGCCCGGACGGGGATTCGAACCGCCGTCCTCCCGAATGCGAGGCCAGAACGCTAGCCGTTACACCACCACGCTCGGTGAGTTGAAACATGCCGTGCTATGGAACAACAGCTTGAAATTGATCCAGATTTTCTGTCAAAGGTCATTACTGGTGATGAGTCATGGTGCTATGGTTATGACCCAGAAACATAGCAACAGTAATGCCAATTGAAGACGACATTACCACCCAGTCCAAAAAAATGTCATCAAATTAAATCCAACATCAAAACAATGCTCGTTTGCTTTTTTGATACTAAGGGCGTAGTTCATTCAAAGTATGTTCCCCACATCAGACCATCAATCAAACCTTTTATTTGGAGGTTTTAAGAAGATTACGCAACAGTGATCGTGAAAAAAGACCCGATTTATGGCTGACAGGAGACTGGTTCTTTCACCACGACAATGCACCTACACACTCAGCTGCCTCTGTTAGGCAGTTTTTACCTAAAAATGCCGTGGTTCCGCTGCCCCATAAATCTTGCTTGCCTGACCTGGTTCCGTGCAACTTTTTCTTATTTCCACTCATGAAAAGGGGCGTGAAAGGACAAGGATTTGACTACACTGAAGAGGTCGATAAAAAAAACTAGGGAGAAGCTGTCAACCGTTTCTAAAGATGACTGTAGAAAATGTTTAGAACAGTGGAAGCATCGGTGGGACAAATGTATTAGTTGTAATGAAGAGTATTTTGAAGGGGATAAGGTTGTTTTCTAAAATATATATATATATATATATATAGCTTTTAAAAAATAATCCTGTTTTTTTTTCATCCCCTTCGTACAATGAAATTTTTTCTTACCAACAATCAGTTGGGAATACTGCTTGTAAAAAAAGCCATTTACCTTAAATTTTTAAGTTAATGTAACGTATAACATATGTTGGTGATATCGGTGTGATGGGGCGCCTGTTCACTGTTCGGATGACCGGATTTCGATTCCCTAATTAGGAGTTTCTTGAATATCAAAGAAGTCAAATACAACACTGTACTAATAATTAAAACCTAACACCAGAACTTCGCCTTCCTCAAAACATGCTTTGTGTGTATACATCTACATCTACATATATACTCTGCAATTCACAAAATTGTGGGTGGCAGAGGGTGCTCAGCACCAAAGCTAATCTCTTTGTTTTGCATTCCAATCCCTAATGGTACGAGGGAAAAAAGAATTCATATAAGAATCATTGCGGCACCTTATTTCTCTAATCTTATCTTTCCTGTCATTCCGGCTCAAATAGGTTGGTGGAAGAAGTATTTCACTACACTCAAAAGTGAAAGTAGGAGTACGCATGTTTTCCAATAAGTTTAAACGAAACGTGCGTCGTCTATCTACCAGAGACTCCCAGCCTAGTCTACTAATCAGTTCTACCAACGTCGTGTGTTGGATTTCAATTTATGCTGTATATACCAATAGGACTGACGTGATATTTTCCTATGTCAGCTGTAGAACGAGATGCAATATCAAACTTTTAGTTGGTTATTGATTTTACTTCGTTGATAACTACACTTACTTCTTTTATTGCATGTCATCCCAGTTTTAATCTATTGTAACGTTGTTACAATTGCTGCCAAAATTACTGTCTTCTGTGTTTTATTGCTCTGTGTTTAGTCCAAATTCATCTCCTAGTATGGTTATAATGGTATTCATTAATTTCTCAGTATCTTCACCCTCCAGAACAAATCAAATCATATCATAAACCTACTGATCGTCTTTCCTTGAATCCTTCCTCCACATTCGATTTTTTCGTTCGTTTCTTTCACGTCCTTCATTAGTTCCCCTACATACCAATTAAATATCAGTGGATAATTAATACAACATAGTCAAATATTTGGGGATGAGTTATGAAAGATAACGTCGAGTAAGTGTGATACTGTTTTTTTCACTGCTAAGCACTACTAGACGCAAAATAAGAGGGAGATAGATATTAGTGGGAGCAGCTAGCGTAAGTGTTAACATTAATTCGTCTTTCTTTACACAAATAGTTGGTTAAACTACAAATAATGTTTATCAGTTATCATTCTGTTCTGGTGTCAATAGTCCTCTTCCTCGCGTCGAGCGTAGTGTACTTTGACATTTTCCCAATCATAGTATCAGAATTGTTAAAAATTTACTTCCGTCGATCTTGACATGATCCTAAATTTTTCCACCGTATTATGTTTGTGTTTCATATGAGATAATATTAATGAGTTTCAAGTATTGCGTTAAACGAGCGATGTTCACTCGTGACAGTATCACTTAATTTAATTTAATTGTAATCGAGCACACGCTCCGGTGGCAATTTTCCTACACACCCATCTTCCCCCTATCCTACAACCACCTACATTTGCCCTCTACAAATTTTAGATTTAAATTCTTTCAATGTTTTCGGTAAGTTATTCATCATTCCCCTTGGTAACTCATTCCAATCCCTGAAACCCTTGCCTAAAAAAGAAAATCTTCCCACACCCTTGTGCCTGAAATCGAGTGGTCATGGTCATCTTTTCCCTTCCATGAACTACTTTTCATACCTACTCCAATATCTTTCCATGCCTCATCGCCAGTATACACCCTGTACACTCCCATGACCCTCCTCATCCTCCTCCTGTCTTGCAATGAATCCCATTCCACTTTCTCACTGCATGGCCAATTTTGTGGTCCCGAATTTTTTACATTTCCGAAGTGGTTCGCTACAGTTGAAGCAGCGGTTTGATGGTTCTGCTTCCTCTCTATTACCACGTATTTTAACATTTTCACTTTCAAAGCATTACAATTTTGTAAATTTACTTCTGTCGATCTTGAATCAACGATAAACCGTTCGCCGTAGCGTATTTCATAGATGATAGAAATCACGTCAAGTGATATGCGGTGTCTTGGCGAGCACTAATTCATTCTTTCATTGCTTGACCAATAGCGTCTTTCCCCCACATCGTGCAGGAGGCGGGAGAGGCGCCGGCTAATATACTCGTCCCTTTCAACACCGTTCACACCATTGTCCTCTGATACTTACCACTGACCACTAATCGTTTTAAACAGGACAATTCTCAGGTTGCTCCTAATTCCGGGATACTACCGAGTGCCGAACTTGGAAGACGTAAACATTTTAAAACATAGAGATTCGAGACTGGTGTAAATAATGTGCTGGGTTGGTTGTCTTGAGGGCTTCTCTCGTTATCCTGGCAGCAGGCATTGAGCAGTGTTGTTGGAAGGCAGTGTGTCTTCCTGCCACGGTCCGAACTCAAGACACATGGTGACGGCTACAGCTGTAGGGCCGCCCGCCGGCCTAATGGAAACAAAGTGTCTTCCAGCAGCCCAGCCAGTACCCCACCCCGGTAATTGTTAGCAGTGGGGAAGGAGGGGGAGGGGGGAGTTGGCGCTAAAGGAAGACTAATAGCAGCGCCCAGAGCGGGTAAGACGGCGGCGAATAAAATTACCCCCCACCCTTACCTCGCAGTCCCCAGCCGCAGTGCGACATTAACCCCTAGATTGTGCTCCCTCTTTTTTCTGTTTCCATCCTGCTAGAAGATATATAGGCCATTTAAAAGAAATGCTATCGGAAAGGAATAGCGCACTTAAAAGCTATTTAATACCGAGACGTTTCTTCACCATAGCAAAGCTTCCGGTTGTCGCTCTGTAGACCTTTTAGAGTCCACAGCACCAGACATCAAAGTCCATAATCCTATCTTTTTTTTTTTTTTTTTTTGCTTGGTTTCGGGGTGTGATGTACTACCGTTGTCACTGTACATCCTCGTCGACATCCAGGATATTATAGCCTTTTTACTTATGGCTTTACATTTTATCGACGTCTAGGCCATTAAAGGCGGAAGGAACTGAGGGCATGGAACAGGTAGGAATTCGGCCAAAGCATTTTGAGGGAATCGTCCCCGCATTTGCCTGTAATGATTTCGGAAAACCACAGTTCCGTTAATTATTCCTCCAGTTTTCTTTCTTCGAAAAATCAATGGTAAAGTGGGCAGAAAATATTATACGATGGTCAACATCTGTATATCTGCATATTCCAGACAAAATATGAAAAAGAACAATATTTTGTGGATACTTTCACAGAACTGACATTTATAAGTTGACGAATAAATTAAAATACCGTATAGTAGTTAAAAGAAGCAAATGTTTATATGTAAAGCACCAATACCAGGGAAGGTGTCGTTAAAAGTATAGAAGACATCAGGAAACAGATGTACGCTACAAGAATCCGAGCCTTCAACCAAAACCGCAACTGAAGCGTGTTATATCAGATGAACAGAGGCAAGGCATCAGCAAATATATAAAGATATTGTATGAAGAAAGTAAAAAGGTATTGTAATATAGTCTTTGGTTCTAAGCAATCTACAAGTTGCAAAATTCATCTTGGTCATCGGGTCTTCGTGCGTGCGTGCGTGTGTGTGCGTGTGTGTGTGTGTGTGTGTGTGTGTGTGTGTGTGTGTGTGTGTAACACTATGACGTCACATGCCTGTTCTTCGGTGGGCCAGAACGTGGCCAGATATCTTTTCACTATCCATCCACAGATGTTGCTTTTATATTGGTTGAAAACGTTTTAAATTAACTAATAAGAAAGTTTAAATCTACATGTTACTTATTAGTTATTGCTTATTTATATTCGATCTATGTACATGTTTTCGTTATATTCTTTGTCCATAGATGCGACTACTATAGCAAACTAAGAATTTAAGTAATTTAAGTTACTTATTTATGTGTATGCTGTGGTTGAATATTTTGTCCTTTAAGTAAAAATTTGAAGCCAACCACAAAAAAGGTAGGTATTTTTTTTATAAATCTATATGCTAATTACAAAGCGGATCATGCAATCGAATGAGGAGCGAAAACATCTACAACATAAAGTTATTACAAACTCACGGTTATCAGCATTATTTAATAACAATTCTATTTAGTTAAGCAACTGCAAAGATTTTAATTGCCAGAAGATTTAATTCATCATTTTTGATGGGTTTAGTAGCAAGTAACTTTAATAATGAAGGTTTTTCACAAAGTAACCAAGAGAGATTAACTTTTTAGGAGCAAATGAACTCCTAACCCATGTCATAAAGACGCCAATATTATGATTTCACTTTTATTATGCGGGTTCTTTATCCATCAAATCACATTCAGCTTGGAATGTTTATTACAGGCTAGGTATTTTGTTCCCGAGGCCGCGTCCTCTGAAAGCTCACCTTTGAGTCGTGGCACCTCATTTGGAAAGCCGAGCATGCAGAAGTAGCGAGTATTGTGCAGACGTTAGCTGTCCTTACAAAGGGCTGTTGACATTACCCGAGGCGATATCGGCCAGACAGAGCAGCTTCCCTTACAAAACGGGGGATTTAGGTGTAATTAAAGTCTTGGGAGAAGACCGCTACTTTCCGCTTGCAGCTCGTTCACAACGAAAACTTTCCACTGCCATTTTATTAAACCCCAACCCCATGCAAACACGCCATTTGCTTCTGTGATGGTTCTGCTCTCTGTCATCATTTTTCGACAAAATTACAAAGATATTTTTTTTAGGATTGTTGAAGTAATACCGTATTAGAATTTAACTCTGCTGCTTTTAAAAAGATTATAAAAAAAATGTTTCTCAATTGTCGTATTCGGGTGACGTCCATATGCACAGAAGTAATTAACAACAGGAACACAGACAAGAAAAATAATCTATAGTTTCGGTATTAATTTAGTGATTTTTTTCTTATGGACCTCAAAACGAAGGTTATTAAGACCGTAATGCTGAAGAATCGGTAGCTAGGAATTCGGTATCATAACGAATTACGATGTAGTTTACAGAAAATGTACGACGAAAGGTCAAGTTCCCCTGGACCCACTATTCACTACGCCGCCTAAACCCTTCCTACCTCTCCGAGCTGACCGCTGTGTTCGGGTAGACGTTTAGCAAATTTCCCCTCCGCATTTAGGGGTAAGGACAGAGGAGTGTGGACTGACCTTGAGCCGCCTCTCTTAACTGAACGCACTATAAAATAGATCAAGTAAACTGACGTATCCCTTTTTTAATTAGTACTTCATACATTGTCGACGATGATGATGAATTAAGGAGGGGCTGTGGACATGGAAATGGATTAATAATCGTCGTACTTAGAAATTAAAGTATTTATCTCAGAATTTACCTGAAGAGATTTCGAGAAGTCATATAAAATCGGAACCGCTAACACTCTAAATTAAATTCCATTCTCGATTGCTACTCCTTATCTCTCGGTGATTTAAATCTGCAGGGGTAGATTCTATATCCTAAATTAAAATCATTTTTCTTTGTTTCTGGCTTTTACGCCTTGTCGAAGTCGAGGATATTAGAGGCGGGAAAGGACTGGGGGGGGGGGGGGGACCGCAAGGAACAGTAAGGACTTTAGCGAAGACCTTTTGACTGAACCTCCCTGCATTCGTCTGGAATGATTTGGGGAAACCAGTGAAAACCCAAATCTGGTTGGTCAGACGGCGAATCGATCTCACATCCTCCCGAATGCGACCTCAGAGCCTTACGCACCACGCTCGGTTTTTAAAACAGTCAGAGGAACAATTAACTGTTCAAGAAACTCTGATCCATACCATACCAACCTTTGAGACTTTTTGACAAAAGGTCCTCCTCCTCCGTCAATTGACCCTCACAGTATTCTGTTGTGAGTAAGGATTGCAATCGCGCAGTGTTTTCAATCCCGCGGGATCCGCGCGGGATTTGCGCCAATCCCGCGGGATCCCGCGGGATCCGTGCGGGATTGGTACAAACAGTTTTTAACGCATATGTTTAAAACATAGATAATTAAAACGTTAATAAATTAAATAATAATTAAATTAATAAATAATTTTTAATTTTAAATGATAAAAATTAACAGTTTTGATTGGCAAAATGACATTAAAACTTTTTAACATGTCTTAAATATTTCGAGGTTTTACATTTTTGTTTTTTAATCTAAACCAATTTTTAAATAAATAATAAAAATGGAAAATATTGAGTCTTAGGTCATATTATGTGCCTTACAATACATCACATAAGTTGAAAAATAAGGTTTGCTTAATGGCCTAGTTACCAGAGTTTTTTTTTTTTTTTTAATTCTAAATAAACGTCCATAACACAGATAAAAGCATTCCATTTCACAAAGTGAATATACTCTGTAAAGTGTAGACTTGGCTCAGAACAAGATCTCACAACTTTTTGTAACTGCACAAGCACGAGACTTGGCCTTTTTTTGCGTGTTTCGTTATTATATCTCCTCATTCCTTGATTGTTATTACAGTTGATTCAATATTATTAAAAGAAACTACTCACCAACACGTAAACTGTCAAGTATTTCAGATTTACTTACGTGGCGTAACGCCATTTTTAGAGTGGAAATTATTATTTTTTTAGTAAGAAAGGAGACTTTCTCGGCGAATGATTGCAGTGAAGTCCTCATAGGTTGTATCTCCGGATTTCATTGCAAACACACGAAATTACACACGTGAGGAAGACGGCGGAGGCAGCTGTCTGAAGTATGGTGTTCCTACAACACAATTCGTCGATACACCCGTGAAAATTTCATTATAACTTTTTTTACCTTTAGTCGAAATAATAACAAGGAGAAGAGGGATTAATCGAAAGCCTGAGCGGCACATGTAAGCAGGTGGCTTTCGTCAAAGTGACGCATTGAGGCAGCGGCCAAAACAACAATAAGTCAAAGGATATACAATTTCCTTTTGATAGCTGTTAAATAAATATGTACGTGATCGTTAAAATAACGATAACATTAGTTTCATATCAACGAAAAAACAAATTTTCAGCCGCAAATTAGGAAATTGCCACAATTACTTTATCTGCAAATACAGAAAATGGGAATAATGAAACCGCGAATAATAAGCTGTAACCGTGTAGTTCAGATAACGTGTGCGACTCTTGAAAAATAATTATATAGTTAGAAAATCGTACTAAATACGCAACGTAACTCAAATTACAAAAATGTGTACTCGAAACAAACGTAAGTTTTGATGAATACGTAAAAGTGTGTTTATTTACTTACGAATGACGAAGGTTGACGAAAACAAACTTTTGTTCACATGAGTCAAATGCCAACTGGAAGGGTAGAGGCAAACCGTGCAAAATATCCGATAGAGACCGAGTGGGGCAGCGAGTCACGCAGACTGACACGCGTTTCCGCCGGATTTTGCGGATTGCGGATCCGCTTAATTTTGTGCGGGATCCGCCAGATTGTCTAAAGATGCGGGATCCCGCGGGATTGCAGGATCCCGCTTTGCTGGATTGCAATCCCTAGTTGTGAGACGGATTTATGCCTGCTTCCCCTCTAAGAAAACTTCTTTCTCCTAACGTTTTTAATGCTAACATTGTCTGAAATTTTTGGCAATTTTATTGCAGGCAACCAAAGCTAATAATTATTTTCTCTCTCAGTCTACTCTGAGCCATCGCACAGTTCGGTTCACTTCCGTGTTTACGCGCGAGCAGTGTCGAGTGGTGTTTACCAAGTGATTGGATTTCACTAATCGGTACAGTGTGTGTTAGTGTATTTATCAACTGTATATTTTAAGTGTTAAAACAACAGTGGTCAACTAACACGAAGAAAGACGTTAATACACGGTAGCCAACACCGTAGTGCTCCAGAGACTTAATCTCGGAACACTATGGCTGAGGCCTCTGGAACGATTCCGTCGACCAGCCAGGCAGTGGGCGCGGCATTACACACGTACTATACGATGCAAAACCCAACTTTCGATCCTCTCTTCGACATCGAAGATCCTCAGACACCTCCTACATTTCAAGACAGCGGAAAAAATCTTGGCATCCAGATGCAGCCTGTACAAGAACCGTCATACGCCGAACGACTCCCACATATGGCAGCGGAAGAGATGCAGTACGACCAGGTCGGAGATCTAACAGAGCAACAGCAGCCTCGCCAGACTCAAAAAGTGGCATCGCGATCCCGCCAAGATCACGCTCACCTCAGAAGATCAACCAGTCATCACCAGTGAGTAAACGCGCGAAGCAAAAAGACCAGTGTCAACATAACCTAGAACTTACTGCAAAAGTCCCGCAACCTATCAATATAAATGATTCATTAGTTAATGAAAAGATATCCCCGAACGTGACAAACCTAACCCCTATGTCAACATCGCAGCCATACCTGGACTCCAGTAACTATGACAAATCTGACTACCCCTCAAATCAAAGTAGCCAAGACAATAGATATTCACTTACTGACAATGGCCCTTACTATGTGATGGTCGAAAGCACTAACAGCAACATAGGCAGACTCCATCCTATGTCTGTTGGAAAAATACTTTTCTGCAGAACAACCACCTAAGATCAGAAATCAGTAACATAACTTCAGCAGGGCGTAACAGAATTAGAATTGAAGCTAAATCTAGTGCCTCCGCAAACTCCTTGGTGGAACTAAAATCACTTAAAGACAACAACTTAGAAGTGTACATCCCGTACTACATGACGAGGAAGCAGGGAGTGATTCGAAACATTGACACCTCACTGTCCACAGACGAAATAATTAGTGAAGTAGTTTCTCCCTTCCCCGTACTGAAAGTCAGAAGATTCACAAAGAAAGTCCCATCGGATAGCGGCACTCAGTACCGCCCCCTACCTGTATGTGTGTTAACCTTCCAGTCCCAAGTATTACCGCAATACGTTTATTTATATGGCATGCGTTGCGAAGTCCAACCCTATGTGCCACCTGTATTACAGTGTTATCGTTGTCTTAGATATAATCACAGTCAATCACAGTGCAAAAGCCAACCTCGTTGCAGCAGATGTGCAGGCCCCCACAATCTCAAAGATTGCACTTCAGAAAACCAGCTAAGTTGTATTTACTGTCAAGGACACCACTTGTCCACCGACCGTTCTTGCCCGGAGTATAGACAGCGAGCTGAAAGGAAACAAACTTTGGTAGCCAATAGTCCCAATACTGGCCACAATTGACATACCCGCGTTCATACGCGAACATAGCAGCATCCAGCCCTCAACTTGTACAAATGGGTCAGCAACCACCGGAGCAAATTCCTATTCCTATAGCTGCCAAACAAGTCGTTCCGCAAACCTTGCCTACAAGCCCCATCGTAGCCTATGATGGTAGCAGCTCTCAAGCACGTGAAGTAGGAAGCCGCTATGATTTCCGCCAAACAGCTCCACGCAGCCGCCTAAAAGGAAACTCGACCCAATCAAATGTAGCAGGAAATAGAATAACTATTCCCAGGCATTTATTTTGGAGAAGTGGTGGTCCTTTAAACCCAATAATAAACAACCACCATGAAACTACAATTCAACCAATACCTTTAGAGTCAACCTATGGCAAAGAGAGCACAGAAACTATCCCACCCTCCAATAAATCCTCCCCACTGGTTGAAAAGCTCTTGATTTTTATTATCTCTATACTAGAAGAAACCAAAACCAGTGGCATAATAGACCCGACACTCATTGGCACTAAACTACAGGAAATATTAACTACATCGGAGCTTAAATCCTCCAACAATGGAAAAACATCTTATGTGACATTAAAATCGCACATCAAATAAAAATACTGCAATGGAATTCCTGGTCACTATTGCCAAACAGAGAAAGCCTCACTACAGAACCTATGTTGGCGACATCTTGTAATTGGTTTTGAACTAAACCCTTCTCCCAGGAAATCTATGGCCCAAGGACGACAGGTTACAATGCTACAATGGAACGCCCGCTTCACTAAGATGTAATAAGGAAAGTCTTGAACAGGCATTAAGAGCGCACGACGTAGATATTGCCACAGTCGCCGAAACATGGCTGAAACCAACTGACAGCATGAGTATTAAAAGCTACAGCATCATTCGTTGTGATCGTGATGACGGATATGGAGGAACTGCTATCTTCGTCAGACAGGGAATGACGTACAACACAGTGCAACTTGACACTACAGGACTACCGATTGAAGCCTGCGCCATCTCCTTAAGAATTAACAATACCTGGCTGACAATAGCGACGATATATCGACCGCCCAACACGGCTCTCACAAAACCTCAAATATTAAGGCTATTACAAAAGCTACCCAGCCCATATATTATCACCGGAGATCTGAATGCGCACAACAGTGCTTGGGGGAGCGGAAAAACAAACCATCTTGGCCGACTAATAATAGAGATAACAGAAGAAGAAAATCTAGTTATACTTAATGACGGCACAGCTACAAGAATCTGTAACCCGACGGAACGTAAATCAGTAGTGGACATTGCATTGGCCTGCTCGAATATTGCAGCATTGCTCGATCACAGAGTGATCCACGAGCCTCTGGGATCAGATCACTACCCTATTTTGATCACTATGAGACTAAATCAACCCAGCAAAAACCTCAGGCAACATCAGGTCACAAATGGAATATCAGGAACGCAAATTGGAACGTATACACTGATACTGCTGCGACACAGTTAAACAACCTAAACGATGGTGGAGTGACAGAGGAAGACTATAACAGCCTGATCCGGGTTATAAACCATGCGGCAAAACAAGGCATACCCCAAAAGAAACAAAAAGAAATGAACAATACCAGGAACCACCCACCATGGTGGAACGAGGAATGCGAGAAAGCTATTCAAGAGAGGAGAGACGCGCTCCGAAAATATCGTAGATGCAGCAACATAGAAAATTTCGTAGAGTTAAACAAAGCACAAGCTCGTACAAAAGAACATTGAAACAGATGAAGAGAGAAGGTTGGAAAAATTTCTGCGCATCAATCAATAGAAACACCCCCAATTACCACCATATGGACAAAAGTCAAAAATTACAACGATCAACTGAAACAGTGCACCCTACGTTGAACATAAGCACGGAAATGTTGGAGCAAATACTAACAACATTAGCACCTTCTTCCGCCAACCAAATCTGCAACTCCCCACCTGAAGATGAAGCTAGCGACCCCATGTCAAGACCTTTTAACATGGAAGAATTGAATAAAGCGTCTAAGAATTCCAATAACACGGCACCAGGAATAGACAACGTCCACTACAGAATGATCGGACACTTACCATCACGAGGGAAAAAGATGCTCCTAAAAGTTCTAAACAATGTCTGGAATAAAAGAGAACAGATTGCAGCATTAAAACTTCGAGAATCATCCCGATCCTGAAGCCGGGAAAAAACCCGTCAACAGCCACAGCTTACAGGCCCATAGCACTATTGCCATGCCCATATAAACAACTGGAAAGGATGGTGAAAAATAGGATCGAATGGTTTGCCGAACACAATGACCTTCTGCCAGACTATCAGTGGGCGTACAGACGCGGGAGAGGCAGCAATGACCTACTAGTAAGACTTGTCACAGACATCCAATCCAGCCTAAGTAGAAACCGATATCTCATAGCTCTTTATACTGACATCAACAGCGCCTATGACAATGTCAACCTCGAGCTACTAGCGGGGAAGATGCAGAACATGGGCTTCTCCGCAACCTTTACACACAACCTAATGTCAATGCTGCAGGACAGAATACTGATCATAAAACACAAAGGAGTCACGATAGGACCGCGACACACGAGCCAGGGTCTGCCGCAAGGATCGATTCTATCACCGATCCTCTTCAATATATACACGTATGACCTGGCCAAAATACTACCCAGGGGAGTGTACATACTACAATATGCAGATGACATATGCATATACGCAGAAGGCGAAACGCTGACGGAATGCATAAAATTGCTTAGTACAGCGATGGAAAGATTAAACAAATGGTTGCAAGATAATGGGATGCAGATAGCACCAGAAAAATCAGCAGTCGTAATATACACCAGACACCGATTACAACAAATGGAATCTGTACGACTTGGGCCGTACCTATTTCCAAACAAAAAGGTAATCAAATACCTGGGCATGCAAATAGACTCCAAACTTAGCTGGGGTCCACATATAACATACGTGATAGACAAATGTGAGAAGGCTATCAATCTGCTGCGTGCAACAAGTGGCTGCTGGTGGGGAGCTGACCCGAAAGTACTCTTACTCCTCTACAGAGCTTTGGTGCGTCCGATAATTGACTATGGGTGCCTCTGCTATAGCTCTGCAGCTGAAACTCTGCTGAACAAAATAGATAAGGTTCAATACAAAGCACTGCGCATATGTTTCGGCGCAATGCGCTCTACACCCACAAACGCACTCTTGGTAGAAGCCATGGAACCTCCACTGAACATCCGACGATACTACCTATGTGGGAAATTCATCTCAAAGATTATGCAGTTCCGAAACAATCCCTTAATAGGTACATTAGAGGCACTGGCGCACAGAACCACTGTGGACAGTTACTGGCGTAGGAAAAAAATACCACTGCTCGCTACAACATACATCGACTTAATTCAATACCAACCTATAATCATTTCCTCAACGAAAATGCCTTGCTTTGAAGCTCATACAAATCAACTGTAATCAAAATGGAGATGAACTTGGACATACCATTCACAGAAAATACAGCACGGAACACAAGCCTTTTTATTGGAAACCCTTGCTCAATACGAAATAGTGTACACATTTACACCGATGGTTCAAAGATCGGCAGCAAGGTAGGCTGTGACTTCGTGGATATGCACGCACGAGTCGAATCGATGTATAAACTCCACAGCGAAGCAACGATATATACCGCCGAAATGGTTGCCATACTCAAGGGATTAGAATATGCCAAGAGCACCAGCTACAAGACAGTGATCATACTATCTGACTCTCGAAGCGTCCTCGAATCTCTACATCATCTTAATAATAATGCGTGGAGATGCCCCTTAACGTACCAGATTCTGGAAAGTGTTAGGGAACTAGAAGAAATAGGAAAACGGACCATCTTTATCTGGATAAAAGCGCACACGGGAATTTACGGCAACGAAAAGAGCGGATCAGTTGGCTAAGTCGGCAGCCTCCGACGGTAAAACATACCCACATATCAAGACGACTGATCTTCTGTCCACCCTGCGCGCCAAGGCAAAACAACTGTGGCAAACATCGTGGGAAGAAACAATAAAAACAAAAGGAAAACATTACGGCACCATACATCCAACAATCCCTAAATCGCAGTGGCATCAAACGAATTGCGTACCAAGGAAAACAATTGTCACCATTAGCAGACTAAAATTCAATTCATGGCTTCTTCCCAAAACACTTACACCGCATTAATTCACTGAACACTCCAACCTGTACATGCGATGGAAGCAGCATATGCGAACCCAACCACCTCCTATTTGCCTGCAAGGAAAAATGGCGGGAGAGCGCACAGCTCATAAAAGAACTTGTGGAATTAGAATACAATTACCAATAAACGTTACCCACCTCCTGGCTCTGGAAGATGTTACCATCTACAAAACAATAACGAGGTTCCTGGAAGAGAACAACATCAAGATTTAATGTTATTGTTTTGATCTTATAATTCTGTAATCACATTGTATATATTATATCTTATATTATATTATATTGTATTATATTTTAATCACGTTGTGTACAGAGTGAATGCGATTGCGTTTTTATATTGTATATTGTATTGTGGTCTAGATGCGGTATGACTGTGGAGTGAGGCTCTGTGTTGAAATGTGAGTTTCGCATTTTTGTGTAAACAGATTGTAAACATTACACTCTAATTGTATTGTTATGCTGTGTGTGAGATTGCATTGTTGTATTACTTATTATACTATGTTGCTGCATGGCTGCGGTATGTCTGTGCAGTGGTACCGCGTGTTGAAACATGAATACCATATCTTTGTGTGGTCAAATTATGTTTAATGGGATTGAATTGCTTTTATATACTGTATATGTAATTGTGTTTTTATATTGTGTATCATATCATATTACAGCTTGGCGCTGGCTTTAGATGTGTTATCAATGGTGAAAATAATTATATTCCTATTTCAGTCTTATGCTGCTATTGATCCATGTATTCACTAATGCAAGTATTATAATTATATAAGGCTGGCTGTAAGGAGAATATCCAAATGCCATTAAAATAAATTTAAAAAAAAAAAGCAAAAAAAAAAAATTATTTTCTCCTCTCGTTATCTTCCCACCATATTCATCTGTCTTTGCAACACCAGACTTATTTTTTACTCTCCAACTTAAATTCCATCTTCGATACACTAACGCCATTTATGCTAGTTCCGTAAAAAGAGTTGCACAATATGTCTAAATAAGCATTTCATGAATGTTTAGTTTCATTGCAAAAAATACGGATTCGGTGCATGAATATGGTTTTAAAAACCAAGAAGGTTTTAACTGCTGCACGAGTAGAGAAAAAGAATCTCTGTAAAAGTTTGCTAATTTATTTGATAGAAGACAAAATTTAACGTTAACATGTAATAAAAACAATGATGACCACAAATGATTCTCAGACAGTTGAATTAATATCATTTGCAACGGGAGATGTCTTCGAGAAAGATCCTCAGCATAAAAGAAACTCTCTCCCTACAAATGGTCCTCAATTCGTTCAGGACTTCTCTTCTGCAGCTAAGCTGAGTCCTCTGCCTTAGACAGACCCGGCTTAGCTATAAGCTATGATTGACCACGACAGCTTCGTGAGTGAGGCAATGAGAGCTACTTGTGCCTTGAATAATTATTTACGTTCGAATTAATCTGTGATCAACAGAAAAATAAGAATTTTTTATCTCCTGAGAAGCTTTGGTGTGTGCATAAGCACAATTACAACTCAATGATAACTTATTACCGGCCTTTCTAGCTTCATTCAAAAGCCTCTCTCCTACCTCAGAGCTTCATATCCGATCACTGGCATCTCTCACTTGATGGGTTTTCCAACCTGCTTTCCAGAATCTCAGAAAGATGCCTGTCTCCCTCCGACTGGTAAAGTATTATTCCGCCAGAGTTGAGCATGTGTGAAATGGTCCAGAAAGTAATGTCAGTATTCCGCTACAAACTCTGTTCTCCATTGCTCGAAAGGTGACTCGTGTGCCTTTGGGGTTAGGTTCCCGAGAAGGTTACGCTGTCACATACTTTCCAACAAAACAAATAGAGTAGGCCTACTGCTGGTATCTCACAGATTTACCATTGTTGAATCGTTTATCTACTGATTTTTTTTTTTTTTTTAGGTGACTGCTTTTTTGTTTGCTTCTAACAGTTATAACCGATTTTTCTCTGTGATTTTGATTGCAGTTATGGGTGCCTCATCTACCTGGCGACGCAAATCGCTGCTGGAATGAAGTACCTCGAGTCTCTACAGGTGGTACACAGAGACTTGGCTGCCAGGTGGGAACTTAAATAAACACTATTGTCTGCAATCAGTTAAATATTATCTTGAACAGTAAAAAAACTTTGTATCGTTGTTGCATAAACTATCTTCATTACATCGTAAAGGAATTAAGTTTTGTTAATGAGGTCAGTATTAACCAAACACTCTAAAATTTTATTACAGCCTTTGTCTTTAACATCATGTACAAAAAGCAAATAACGTAATCACTCTTGAGCCACTTAAATTGTAGTACTGGAATTAGAATGTGTACGATCGAAATCAAAAGACAGTAATCAATCTTCGCTGGAGGATTGATTAAGAGGACGAGAACGAAAACCTTAAAATTACACAGAAGTATTCTCCAAGCAGCAAACATGTGATTATTCAGGTTTAGTGATGATTACTTCAGTGCCTAAAATCAACAATGAAACGTTAACGCACATTTTAAGACGTTGCAAAGTAAATTTTTCGATAAACTGATTTAGACAAACCTGACACGAGTAGTCAAAAATTAAACATCACATCGTACACTCTATATTGGTTCTCAAATTAAGACATGTCCTGGTTGTAGATGAAAATTTAGCAAAGGAAAATCAAAATTTAATGCGAACAGTAAAGGCGAATTAAGAATTTTTTTCAAATTTTATTAAATAATATAAAAATTAATGAACATACCTGAGTCCTGAGCAGTACTACCAAACGACATTATTATTGCCTGTACGCGAAAGTCTAGATTTCACAGAATCAATTTTATGGCAACGAGAACCGTAGTTGAGTGCTCAAAGAAACAGCTTACTGATACGTGATGGCTAGATCAAACCTTTGTTACATTTAGTCCTCTTTTTCTTTTGTGTACTCTCCACAGTTTGTGTGACGTCATCACCCTCTTACATTTTTTTTATATTGTAGTCAATCCGCTAGAGTGTTAATGATAAAATATCATTTTTATTGAAAGTTACAAGTCACATTTTACTGTTACAGGAACTGCGTGGTAGGGCAGGACTACAGCCTCAAGGTGTCAGACCACGCCATGTATTGCTCGCGCTATGAACATGACTACTACGTCAGTGACACACACACCAAACTACCCGTCCGGTGGATGTCCTGGGAGAGCCTGTTACTGGTAAGTTCATCATCTGTAGCCCCTCGCACTTGCTCCGGACATGTATGCAACGGAAATTTGCAGCCTAGAATAATCCATCATATAGACGCTGTTCCACTTGTAGGTAAATATGACGATATGTACCTTTTTTCACGATAAAATGGACGCCATACAGTAATGACTATGAAATGTAACCTCCATTGGTGTACTGCCAGATTGTGTTGCATCTAGACGATATTTCTATGACTAGCTCAGCCATCTTTTTCATGCGGAAATCAAACTATTCTGATCAACGGACCGACAGCAATTGAGTCCTCTCCCTCTTTTGTAGTGTCGTTGCGCCCGCTTCATCCCCTCCACCACACTCCGCGCATGGTTCTATCCGATGCCCGCGCCCAGGCATAGTTCTGGATTGGCTGCCAAGGCCAGAACGCCTGACACGTTTTCTGAATTTTTGACAGGCAGATTAAAATTTCTATATACACTGAAAGTTCCTAGACAAACAATAGACTAGCCAAAATTTACACATTTATTGACTTTCTTCCATCAAAATATATTAATGTCAGTCATTGTCTTTAACACCGAGGGAATTACTTTTTTTTAGAAACATTCAAAGTATTTTAATCCTAACTTTTTTTAAATATTTTATAACAATTCCCATCAGTAATTTTTCTGACAAATTTTTTATTCAAAATATATATTCGTAACAAGATGTTTATCAGATAAAACCCCACGAGAAGCCACATTTTAATCGTAATTTATTCCTAATGTAAGTTGTTACTTTTTTAGTGGACATATGAAACATGGATGCTGCTTCACCCGACTGTAGTAGTAGTGGAACACAGAGAGTTCATCGCCCATCAATCATCCGTTAATAGGGGCGTTGACAGGTTTATCATCAATTATTATAGTTTAATACCCACGGTACCATAATTTATGACTCAAGGTGAGCACACGATCTAGTGCTTAATATTTACCTCCATTGTTTCAACAAATAACCTGGTCTGATTACCTATGGTTAATGGTACGCCAAAGCCTGCTAGTAGTTAGCATGGCCAGATGCACCATTCTTCGGCAATTCGCTGTGAATTAACTGAATCGACATTGCAGATGCCTTCTTCCCTTCGGCCCAGCGGTCTTCCTCTATGTCTGTGACGATCTATTACACTCCATTTCATCATCATTGCTGTACATCTTTTCGTCGAACAACAAGGCTGGCTTACAGTCTTTTTAAGATGGTTACTTTCCCCCAAAATATCTAACTTTTATTACTTCTTACTAACTTACCGTCTCCGGATTGTTTCAAATTCCACAAACTAGCTGCTTGGGTCGCTTTGTCATTGGCTAAGAACAGGGCTTCTACTTTGCACACAAAGCCCGCGTCTCTGCACTCAAGAAGATGAACAGGTGTCTGAATAGAGCCGCAGTCACACTTGTCGTCGTCTGTATATCCCAACTTTTTCGTAGTACTCCTGCATCGTGATACTCCTGTTGTGAGACTATTCAAAGCCTTACATTTCTTGTACGGAAGATTCCACACAGCATCCAGTTCTTCTTGGGCTCTGACGCTTGAAGGTGTGGGAAGCATATCGTCGCATAAGGAAAGTCTTCTAGTGTTCTTCGACATTTCTGTAACTCTTTGGACTGATCTACGCTTCCATTTTTCTTTCCCTACTTCTTTTTAATAAACTTCTCCATGAGCGGAGGCGTAGTGGTACCATTGTTTGATTGAACATTGGGTGCTTTGGGTCTGTCTCATGTTAGAACATCTCCTTCTCTTATATCCGTCTTATTCCGGCCAGTGCATATATTTTTTGTGTTGTAATTGGTCATAGGCACCCAATTACCAACCTGACAGTCATATTGAGCGCAACGATCACCTCTTTAGTGTGAGTTTAGGTTTCCCATACAGGCGCGCGGTTTTCTACAGCCAAAAACCAGTTTATTACTAATCATATGTCAGTTACTCTATCTTTAACATTTCCATAACTCTTTGGACTGATCTAAGCTTCCATTTTGCAAAATTATTCACTGCTCAGGTCTCGCAACCATTACTCAGCATAGGCAGAATCAACAGGTCGTAAACTGTTTTCTTATGATTCGTGGTTATTCGTTCATAGAATAACAATAACACTGGACTTTTGTTATCTATATAATAAAAATGAATCGCCAAATGTGTTGCTAAGCGCAAAACCCGAGAACGTCTCGACCAATTCGGCTAATTCATTTTTTATATATATTTTCGTTAAGACACAAGGAAGGATCTTATGGAGGAAAAAAAACGTAAAAATTGGAAGTAAAATAGTGAAAACAACACTTTCCTTTTCCCTCAATCAAAACAAAACAAAGGCGCTTTAGGATATCTTTGGTATGCCTTCAAGTTGATTAGGCTCTATGGATATTAATCTATGCCTGCGCGTGATCAGCGAAAATAATATCACTGACGTACGTGTCATCAACACTTCCCCCGTGCGTGGCATTTTCTTGGTTGCTTTTAAATTTTCGCTTCTCTGTGAAACCAATTGTATGGCGCGTTAGGATTATCTTTGGTATGCCTTCAAGTCGATTAGTCTCTATGGATATTAACCTTTGCCTGCGTATGATGAGCGAAAATAATATCACTGACGTACGTGTCATCAATAGTTCCTCCGTGCGTGGCATTTTATTGGTTGCTTTTAAATTTTCGCTTCTCTCGAAAACCAATTATGTGTTTATTTGTTCAGTGTGTTTACTTTTAGACCCATGCTGCCTATCACGAAAGTTTCGACTCTGAAAATAGGATGCATCCGCTTAGAAGGATGCAATACTAAGAATACCTAAAAAGCAAAATCGATTACTGGTATTTCAAATGAGTAGGGATATGCATTAACTTCTGACGATCGAGCCACCGAGCGTGGTGGTGTAACGATTAGCGTTCTAGCCTCGCATTCGGGAGGACGGCGGTTCGAATCCCCGTCCGGGCATCCAGATTTGGGTTTTTCATGTTTTCCAAAATCACTCCAGGCAAATGCCGGGATGCTTCCTTCAATAGACCATCGCCGAATTCCTTCCCATGCCTTGCCCCCCATCCTTTCCCGTCTCTAAAGACCTCGCTGTTAAGAGACGTTAAGCAGTTAAAAAAAAAGACGATCGAGCCACACTTATCCTATTATTTTAAGAATGCTAAGTTGTGGTAAGCCTTGTTAAATGTACTTGTTGTATGTAAGTATCACAAATTCCTCACAGACTGCAAGGAATGTTGAGCTGGCAGTGTTTTTCTGCGCAGGGTGACTACTCGACGAAGAGCGACGTGTGGTCGTTCGGCGTGACGCTGTGGGAGGTGCTGACACTGTGCGCCGTGCAGCCACTGTGCGAGCTGAGCAATGAGCAGGTGATCGAGAACTGCAGCCGCTGGCACCAGGACGACGGCCGGCAGCGCTGCCTGGCGAGGCCCGCCACCTGTCCCAGGGAGGTGTACGACCTCATGGCCGAGTGCTGGCGCCGCCGCAAGGAGGACCGCCCGCGCTTCGCCGAGATACACCTCTTCCTGCAGCGCAAGAACCTCGGCTACGGACCCTCGCCCGGCTAGCATCAGGAGGACTCCTCTGACGAGGAAGACAGTCAGTCGCACCACACCTCGGAGGAAGCTCGGACTTTCCTGTAGCCAGACGGTTTCCCATGTACGATGCTATCAATGAAGTGTCAAATGAACTTGATGGCTTATAGCACTTCCGTCTTCCTCGTTAACGGAAACCAGAATCAGTACCAAATAGTTATGGGTCTTCCTGACAGCTGCATTACCCTAATTAACTAGTATCCAAATGGTGCCTAAAGTCACGATTTGAACATTCTTAATCAGAGGACCTATCCAGATACTGCTCTTAATACACAACGAGGGATCAAAACAAGTTCATCGTTGTGATAGCGTCATAAACTATGATCACTTGACTGTACTGAAGTCAAGATAGAGTGGAATCGTTTGCAATTCAGAGTTCCAAGAATTTTTTAAAATTATGATCATCATTATTATTACTGCCTATTAAATAACAAAACAGTAGAATAATGGATTCAGTAGACAATGAATCCAACTTGTTTCTCAAGATTGCTGGTTTCACAGAGACGTTAACTTTAAAAGAGCAGTGGGAAATAGTTTAGAAGTGACAACATGAAAGTTGGTTTGGTCGTCCAGCAGGAGGAAGATTAGAATCTCGTTACAGAAGTAGGAGCATGAATCTAAGAGGGATTGTTTGTGTTTACATGCCTCTGCAGTGCTGTTTATTTTGTGAATATGAAGATGAAGGAAGCAGCAGTGTGGATCCCAGAGTGTGCCCATCAAAGCCTACTCTTCCAAAACGGGCTTCTGGGATTAACGGCCACATCCAACGGCCGAATCACCGCAATACCCCCACACTACATACGTATTGCCGAGTGATTTAAGTTTTGAGTCAGAGCTTCGGTTCACAATAAGGTGATTAGGACTTGTGCATGACCCCTGCTGACCAAGTTTCAAGCGCTAGGACTCGACTCAACAAACCCCATGGCACTTGCCAGACACCACCACACCGCGACAACAACCTGAGGTAAAATGGTTGGCTAGTATTAAAGCAGCAATTCAGAAATGCCTTAAACCAGCTCAACAGCTACATCAGTTTTTAAGCTCGGCGTATCTTTCGGAAGGATATGTTATAGCGAAATTCTGACAGGTTTCATGCTTCGCTATCTACTTCCGAAGTTATTCGTAGAACGTTAGTTAATTACGATTCTATAATGTTCCTTTCGAATCAGTAATGATGGGATTGTTCACAATTAAGATCATTACTGTGATTTTCGTGGATAATATATGCCATTAATTGTTCATACATATCCAGTTGTCTTATTTCCACAACTATAAAATATTCATATCTATCAGTTTGGGTCCGATCCGTTAATCACATAGAATGCTGCAGAGGTTTCGTTTAACATAACAACACTCTTGATATATAAAAAATTTCGTAATGCAGAGAACTACCATATTAAGAAAAGCATACTGGTTAAAACATTGTTTTCGGAAAAATATCGTCCGAAAGCCAAGTACGTTAAAAGACACACAAAGCGTTAATACGGTAGTTGTAAACTCATGAAATAGTTTCAGCTTTCAGGCAAATGCCATGAGCTCTTAAGAAATGATAATGCAAAATAAATATTATAGGCGCAAGTATTGGAGTTTATTTCTGGTGACTGATTGTTCTATTCGTCCTAAACAAGAATCTTCAGCGTGCTCAATACATCAGGAAAAACCGACAAGCATCAGTGAACTAGCGGGTATACAAGCTTAAACCGCAGTACAACCTGTAGTCTGAAGGCTTAAGTCATACATAAATAAGCTATTTCCTACAATATTCAACACACGCTTCAGAATACCGATAATATTTGAATACATAGTCATTGAAGACATTTGCAATGCCCCTCAACAAAACTCTCAAAACAAGACGCCTACAGTGTTAAAGAAATCTCACCTACTTAATCCCTGCTTTACGAAATGTATAACAAGCTGATTTTGAATTGTTAAATTTACGACAATACTGCTAACCGATTGTTAAAAAGTCAATTTAACTTGACATTCAAGAAAGAAAAATTCAGTTGTACCAAATAAGTGACGTGAAAGTGATTGCCGTCGAACATCTCGTGCTTGATTTTTAGAACAGTGTCGTCAAGGCAAAAAACTTATTACAACGACTATTGCTTAACTTTAGGTAGAATTTGAACAGAGAAGTCGTAGAAGGACTTAGCACCTGCTTAAAAGATATGACCAGACTACGAAGGAAATGTGAAAGAGTATTGCATATTTTTCTAGTATTCCTGTCGCAGCCTCTGCGATTACAAACAAGTTATCACACATTTGTAGTTTAGTTGGCCAGACATACTAGTATTTGTGCCATCAGTTTTGTATATTTCTCTGTGATTACTAGTTCATAATTAGTGTAACACATGTGGATAAAGTCAGTTTCATATTTAAATATGGCTAGTTGGAACTTGGTAAAAAATATGTTTCCATTACATACTTACAATATTTCTACAGAAATGTGATAATAGAACAAACAATGCAAAACTGTTGCCAACGCACCATGAGGACAGTAAATGTAATAATATCCCCAAACTATTTTAGAAATAACATGAACAACAAGCTGTGCAAAGCTAAAAATATTAAATATCACATTTCTGAATGTTTTAATATTGGTAAGATAAGAAAACGTTGTTGTTCTAAACCTTACCGTGTTCTTACATATATGTTTAAAATGTTAATGTGAATGTGTTGATTAAATTTCTGTAAAAAATTTACACTGACAGTAACAGAAGCTTTAATGTCATTAGATTAATATAGAATTTACGCACAGTAACTTCATAATCTATGAATATGTGTCCTGCAGAGTTATCACAGATAATATACGAGACATGATCACTATTAAAAAGTATTCATAATCTCTAAACCAGATGGACCTACTTACTTATTTTGTAAAGAAAATGGTAATAATATTTCTTAAAAAAAAGGTTTCTATACATATGAGAGTTAAAGAATGGGTGCTCAAGTTTAATATTAGAACAGAGATGACAAAAATTTTGCTCATCATCTGTAGTTATCTGTTATCAAATTGACTGTAGCGCTAAGGTACGACGCTCGATAAACGTTACGTAGAGATGCTATTGTTTGTTTCCCACTACATCTTTCCAAGTGATTTTCTATCTGATTAAATGGCCATTAACTACAGTTAATACTACTTCATGAATTTTGGCATCACATAGTTGAGTATGCATATTTCACACAAACTATTTATCTCCGAAACTAATGAAGAAAACACTTGCGACATTTCGCAACCAGTGAAAGGAAAATTCATGAATCAGTAGTTGACAATCGCAAAGTACAATCAAAAGTTGCATTTTTGTGGGTAGCGTTGTTTTATTGGTTTCTTTTTTCTGTAGGTACCGTTGTTTTTTTTATGACGCACTTGTTCCAAATTTTCTGACCATGACTTTAATATTTTAATGTTATTCGAATACAACAAGGATAATTTCAGTCAAAGATTATATCACCAAACAAGATAAATGTCTGAGTGTATTAGTATGTACTTTTAATAAATATTACGTTGTTGACTCTCACAATAAAAAATATTGTAAGTTAATTTTTCTTGGATTGTACTGAGTAATAGCAGCAAATACGTTGCGACATATTATATGAATTATAAGTTACTTCCTAAGTTCACTCACAAATTTTTTTTCGTGAAACTTCTCTCAATCTTTAGTAACTGGTCCTGAAATCATAAGTTATTTTATATAATTTAGCGTATCACCGGACATCCCCCTCTTAATTAAGCAATTCTCTACCAAGCGATATATTTCTCCACAAATCATGATTGCAGTCTACCTGCACCACAAATTTCTTTTAAAATACAGATACGAAAAACCAAACGTGCTCTATTAGCTAGTGATTCTTTGTTACCTACAGTAGTTAAACATGCTGGTGGCTCAAACAAGCCTAATATGCAAATGAGATTAGCAACTGCGAAATCCTGTAAGACTGTAGGATAATACTGTTAGTCAGTAGCAGAAATCGTAACTATTTTTCTTCATCTAACTAATGAGACTGTCCTAGCCTTTGCATATTAAAACTTCTTGTGTTAAAATTTTTGTTTCATACATGGAATTTTAATATACTGGCTTTAGATAAAGTTTCCTTTAGGTTCATACACGGCATTTAAATATAATAACCTTAGATAAAATTCCGGAGAAGCATGTGACTGTTTGGAGCGTGTTCCAGTAATTTACCCAGATGCCAGACAGCATCATGTGTCAAAAATATCCAAATATTCTGCAACTCCATGATTTTCTTAAATGTGATTTATAACTTGAAAATGTGGTTTATTAAGCTTCATGTTTCTGGTATTTGAAATACGGAAGTTTAATTGTTATAACTTATGGAAATAAAGGAATAGTTTCATGTATCAAATGAGTAAGGCCTATAAAAGTGTTTGGAGCCTTTATTACTAAGGAATATGTGGTTTCTTTATTTTAAAAACATATCAGGGCGTTTAGGAAATATCGTATATAAGGCTAATGTAAATACACTCTAGAAAAGGTTTAGAATTTTAACACTATATGTATATAACAAGAGAAATATGGTTTTGTATTAGTAGCATTGATTAATAAATGTATCAAAACATGATACGATGTGTTTCATTGACGACTGTCATTAACGCACTTGCCTGTCGACATCACACTTAATTAACTATGTTACATTTCATAGTGTATTTATTACTGGAATACCATTCTCGATCCAGATTTCTGTTCCCCGTGATTTCCCGAAATCACTGCAGGGCAATACCGTGATTGTTTTCACTTGAATGACATATCTCATAAAAATCAAAATAACTTAAGAAACAGGATCCTTTTTTGTGGAAACTATAGCCTGGATTTCGTCAAAATTAAGACTACCATTACACTGTTATTACATATTACAAAATTTCGCTTACCATATATATGCTTATTTCTATTCGTGACCAGAGCTGCAGTGTTCAACACTCGGCATCTACTTTGTTGGGATGGTTTGTTTTCCTCAAAAACAAAGAAAAGATTTTCTTAAGAATGTCAATGATCTACTAATGCTAGTGGGGACTACTTAATTTGTACTAAACGTCAGAATTAAGCTACTGTGCCAACAATGAATCTAAATATATTCAATAACGCAATTCTAATTGGTTCATGGCTGATTCAATTATGGTAAATTGGAGATGGATCTAATTTTGAACATTCTCATTATCTCACGTGAGAATCAGTAAATTTCATCTGCCAGGCAGTGATCGAAAACAAAACAAAAAAGTTCAGTAAAATGACAGCTACTTTTCCATCATTTCTGATTCTTTAAATAAGCAAACAATGTCTCAATATGTTGAATAATTTGTTCCAAAACCCTTTCGCTTGATTTACAGATCGAAGAAGTTAATAATCCAGCAGATAAATAAATTATTCGCAAATAAATGTTAAGACGTATTTTCGCTGTTGGCGCACACCTGTTTCATAGAGATAGGTCACAATGTTGGAAAACAAGGTCTATACTTACTACATAATTTTTTACAAGTTTTTTTTTCACATTTCCGATAGGAAATGCACTGCACAATTACACTTGAAATAATTAGCTACCTTCACGAATTCAATAAATTCAGTAGATTTCTTTCGCTGCTTCTACGGCTGTTGCCAAAGAGTCTCTCAGAGCATTCTAACAGTAATGAAATAGCCTCTGTAGCCATAACCGCTGCTCTTTTAGGCTTAAAACTAAATTGTTCACCTCGAACAGCTTAGATTATTCTGAACATTCCATTTATTACAAAATTTATGCGTGTTTTCAAACTTTTTTGCCGCCGAATCTTCTTTCACGGTCATTATTTGTGTATATATCTGACGTTAATGAATTTATATTACTCTTTATCATCATGGTTTCAGAACTGGGTATGTGTTGTGAATACAAGATACGTTTAAAACGGATGATAGTTTTCAAAAAAAAACAACTCATATACAAAGTTTATGAAAAATATAAAGTGGACGGGAATATCTGGAAAAATATTCAATTGGGTCATCACGTTTTTAAGTATCACAACACTATCGTTAGTGACAGAAGTTGAATTCTCATCGTCAGCAGAAGTAAAGCCAAGTGCCCAAGAACAACATACTTAAAAAATGGTTTTCCCCAAATCATTACATGCGAATGCCTGTATACTTCCTTCAAAAGGCCATGGCTGAATTCCTTCCCATTACTTTTTCCCAATCCCATCCAACCTCTAACCACCTCGACGTCGTCGAGGGGTAAAGTAAATATATATATATATATATATATTCGCAGACGGTTTAGTAATTTTTAAAGAAATAAACCTTCAGAATTACTTTTCATCGTTACAAATCAATCTTGTACATTGATGCCAGGTTAAGGGACTATCAATTACAGCTTAACTAGCACAAATGTAATCCCAGTGACAAATACGGATTTGGTGATATTTCAAAGTGTTACCTTCGTAATGGCGCTGGGAAGATGATAGGAAAAGCCTACCATATGAAACAGACCAAAGAAAACATTCGTCACACATAAAATCCTTGCTTAGCATACGTTCTGCCATACCAAATCTATAGTAATAGCTGTTAATAAAGACGTAATACTGACATGTGTGGTTGCAACTGAGGACTCAGTAGGAAGCATGTGGGAGCATGGTTATAAAGTGCAAACCCTGTTCAAACATTTTATTACAAGAATGATGGTCAACGATTAAACTTATACAGAATATCACAAATAATATAATACATAAGAAAGCTTTTATCTTGCAGATTATGATCATAATAAATCCTGTACAATACAAATATATGTTAATGCGATGACAAGCTTGTTAAGCCATGAGCATATCCCTAAACACAATATCTCCACTTGTATTAAACATCCAAACAGAAAATCCTTACGTGCTTGGAAACGTAATATAACACGGCAGGCTCTTACCAATTTACCATCATATAACAAATTTACAGCTAGTACAAAACACAAATTTGTACACAGGAGGCTAAATACAGCAATTATTTTAAACAAACAGGAATCAGTTTACCTCAGCGTCCTTCAGTTTAACCTTTAGAATCAAGTTCTTACCTAAAGGTTCTGACACACTATAGTGTGTACACGCCAGCGCATAAGTCGTTACCACCCACACACACTGTTAAGGTAGCGGGAACGATTAGAACCACATATCGGGGAATTTTGTCCATTCCCGTAACAAAATTATTAAGCACAATTAACAAGAATGCAGTAAGCGACGCACTTTGTAGTTGGGATCATCAGGTATACTACCTCAAATACCCGACAGTGCTAGAAAATGGTAATTTATCACCTCGAAGCCACCGCCAGCCCCGCCCGCTGCCGTGCTTCCCAATCGGCGGAAAACCGCTCACGAACATAGAGCACAGCGGAGGAATTCCCTCAATTAATGCGAGCGAGGAACGGTCTCGGTCGGGTCACAAATCCACATCATGCGGTACTTCCAGGCCGCCGGGTCAAATTACAAGTCCTCGCTTATACCAGCAGACCTCTAACGTCGCAGTCAATTAGGGAAAATATTAGGCCCAACGAACCAATCCGCTGCTGCCGACCGACTGACTTCCCGGCTTCGTGTCCCCGAAAATCAACTCCATCAGCCGGTAGAGGGCACCACCAGAGCCACAGCGCGCTCTCACGGGTGAAACTCGCACGCGGGCTCTGCAGGAACCAGCATCAGAAGATAATCGAGGGCGGGGAAAATAAACAATGCGAGCCGAGCACGGGTCGAATACAGGATACAGAGACAATCCCGCGTTTTAACAGGAAAATTTGGCTAAATAGAGTGAATAACCGAAATTATCAACGGACTAGGATATCAGCTGTATGGAAAGTTAACTTCCTAATTTCCTCACAACGAGAATAAAAGAAAAATTTGCCTCCAGCAACATTTACATAGTAAAACCTCCAGAGATACAGAGTGAGTGGGATTAAAGCCAGTCCAGTTGTTTCACGTTCCAACATTTCCTCACAATAAGCGAGAATGGAATCTCAGATCGATTATGTTACGAAGTGAGGTTCAATTTTCTGATGATCAGGAACTCGCGTCAATTTTCTTTCATCATCGTCTACATAAAATCAGTGATGATCGTTAGAAAAGTATATTTAACTGTAAAGAAAATGCAACTGCATAAGGCACCCCGTATGTAAACATTGGCTATAACAATTCTTTTCCGACTATTAACAAACTGACAAAACAATTGGCTTCTTATGAAAATGTAAAATCGTCGCCATCCAGAAACTAGGAAAATTACAATCGATCCTTTAAGCGGCTCCGCATGCGCTATCAACTTGAACGTCTTCTCTATAGTGTAGTGGACTAAACTACCATATCCCATTTAGAAGGAGCAGGTTTTATAAGTGATCGAAGCTGCTCTAACCAGTGTTTACTCTTACAACATATATTAAAAGTGGATTTCACAACAGAATTAAAGCAGAAAACCGGATTATGATGTCTTCTGACGGAAAAAGGGATGATTCACAAGTTACAGAAAATGATCCCGTGAATCAAAGTCGTCTTCTTTATACAAAACATACTAAGCAACAGAATAATAGAGGTGTATTTGAACAACGAGAAAAGCAAGGAAGTAAAGATAGAAAACAATCAAGGACTCATGTTAGCCCCTCTATTATTTAATATCTACGCAAATAAATTTCCACAAAATATCCTGAAGTACATTTACCTGGAAACAGCTTTTCAACACAAGGACGTACAAATGGGAAGTAATGTACTTGTGACAGGTTTTATTTTACTGTATGAATATTACAGAACGTAGCACTGGAAACCAAACACATCAAAATTTGAAGTGCTTCCACCTCTTAACTTACTGGTCAATAAGTAATTGTATGCAACTTTTGGAACACAATAAGTCTGGCACGACAGAAATGTCGCCTACCGAGGTATTACATTTGATCGGACTTTTATTTCTGGTCTCGCATTCTGGAGTACGAGGGTTCTAAACCTAGCCGGTCATCCAGATACGGTTTTCCATGGTTTTTCGAAACTCCAGGCTAATGCCGGGATGGTTCCTCAAAAGACATGGCCGAATCCCTCCCCGTTCCTTGTCCCCAATCTTTCCCTCCTTTAATCACCTCGATATCGACGAAGTGTAAAAACATAAGCAAAACAAAATCCCTTAACATACGCTATTTGGACATATCCGTTTAGGAATATAACTGACGGAATCGAA